>JAOVYU010000067.1:13723380-13737301 GCA_025674565.1 Synodontis membranacea
TCATAATTTTTGAAGTCACCATTACTCTACATCATTTCATTGCATGTGCCTAAGACTTTTGCACAGTACTGTATATCTATAAAATAAATATATATTGAGAAATGGAACCTTACATGTCTCTTTGGTATACCTGTGGTGTGTATGCCATTAGAAATGAGACATTGGTAGAAACTTACAAACAGCATTTCTACAGAGGTTAAAAGGTAATACATACAGTACTGCAATACTGCAGAGTATGCATTTCTCAATCATGTGGGTTTGACTTACATGAATCTCATCGACTGAAATGTTAGTTTTTTAGATAAACTGCTATGTATGCTAGCTGGTACTACTAAGTGTTAGTAAACGTTATCTGAGTAGATCCGATTTTACTTAACTTCAGTGCAGCTGGTAAGTTGGGAATCAAATGTCAGTGCCATTACTTATAATCATAATTAAGTGAAGCGTTCATTTTTTCCGGGATAGAGATTTGAGGCTTTCTAGCAAAACTTTCTTGAAAAGTTAACATTCTGTACAGCCCCAGTACTTTAAAAGATAGCCGCAGCCATATATAGTGTATTGCTCCACTGATTGTCTTGGACTTTGTGTTTAGTTTTTTTTTTTTTTTTTTTTTTTAGAGCCAGGCACTTTACAAGGTTGAAAGAGCACCAGCTGAGATAACAGTTTAAGGCCAAGAAGCAAATTGTTGCAGCTATGTACTTTTACGTAACTTCTTTAATAAATCTGTAGTACTGCTGGAGTGCATTTAAAAAAAAAAAAGAATTATAGCAAAATTCTTGATTCTAGTATTGAATATCAGGTGATATATTTTTGAAAGATGAATTGTATAGGGTATCAGACCTGGTTTTTACATAGTTCCTCTATTGAACCCTTAACTCCAAGCTTCTCAGCCACACCAGGTAGTATCTCAGCATCCGGCACCACAATGGCCACTAAGCAGGACTGAAAAAAAAAAAAGAGCGATGCAATATGTAGAACCCTCCGGCTGTTCACTGCGTATGATTGTAATCATTCATTTCGAAGAGGTACTGCTTACCTGCAAACTGTCTCCATGGACAAATACTTGAGCGACCGAACCACATTGAATGTAGACATTTTCGATCTTTTCAGGGGCAATGTACTCGCCTTGGGCCAGTTTGAAAATGTTCTTCTTCCTGTCGATGATCTTCAAAACTCCATTCTAAAAAATTGTGCAAAACCATACAATTAATACCTAATATTTAAAAAATGGAAAAGTTAGAAGACAACTAGGAAAATGTTCTGAAGATCAAACAGTGGTGTGAAGAGCATTATTTAATCGAACCTACAGTACATGCATACGTCCAATTCACTTGCACCGGATGGACTACTTATTAGTTTGGAGAGCAATAGATTATCCCATATAGTTTATAAGTCTAATATCGATTTAACCATTTGTGGAAGGAATTCAGTATTCGGTGTTAAGAAAGGAATCTCACCGGAAGCCATTTGCCAATGTCTCCAGTATGCAGCCACCCATCCTGGTCAAGGGCCTCAGCTGTCCTCTCCGGATCATTCAAATATCCACAGAACACATTCTTCCCTTTTATACAGACCTACGTAAGACACAAATAATTATAGATACGGTATAAAGACCAACCATTATAGAATTTCATATTCATGTTGAAGAGAAGGTTCTCATATCACCTCTCCTTCACCATTAGATGTGAAATAGTTCATCTCCTCAACATCTACTAGTTTGACCACATTACATGGAACAGGTACTCCAACATGTCCTAAACACAAAAGCATGCTGAATTGTACCGATGGTACATTTAAGTCCCTTTGAGTATTAGCGTAGCCTCAAGCATGCATGTGTTACTTGTAAATTAGGGGATTTTTACAGTGGAAACATACCAGCAGTCCAGTCCCCAGGCAGGGAGATGGTGCAGCCGGCTGTGCACTCGGTTTGGCCATATGCCTCAAATATCTGGAAATCATGTCAGAGACACAGGTCAGCTCTAGGTCACTGAGATAAGAAAGTATACACAGATGTCCTATGTTACCCCTAACTTCAATGACAGACACAGTGACCACTGCCAAGCTAGTTTAGACCTTCACATTTAATTAACCCCTTAAACTTCGCAGATCAATAGGACCGTATAGACTTATTCCTGGCTCTTAAAACTACACACCCGCTCCTATTAATTCTACTGTTATTAAATACAAGTTTCATAGTAGTTACTACATATTAAGTTGCCCATTTTAAATAATATATCAAAACGTGTAAGGATGTAGTTTTAGCTTGGTAAAAGGCTTGTAGAATCTTTTGTGCGACCAAAATGAATAAGTGGCGAAACCAAGGAGGTTTTTTTTTTTTTTTTTTTTTTTTTTACCTGGCAACCGAGGCATGCTCTGAGGAAGCTGAGCACAGAGGGTGAAATGGGAGCAGCACCTGTCACCATCACTCGCACAGATCCCCCAAGAGATTCCTGGGGCCAGAGACACATGCAAACATTCAAGATCAAGATCAGTGGCTGGTTTCATTACCATTTCAATACCTTCTTCCACAGTGTTGGAAAGCGAGCTCCCTGCGCTTAGATATGTTCCTGATAGAGATACCTGCACTTTGTGGAAGATGAGCTTGTCCCATATGCTGTTGTTCCTGATGATGCCCTGCTTCACTTCTGCATGTTTCCTTTTAACCGCAAAGTTCAGGAGCCATTTCTTGAACGGCGTCTGGGCCCCACTTTGAACCTGAAAGAATGGAGGGAAGGTCGGCTCAACAATGAAAAGCCTGTGTGTATAGGCAAAAGAGCATTTCAGGGTCTTTTACTAAACTAGATCTTATGCATATGTCATCAGGCATCACATGAAGAACGTTGCAGTAAAAAAATAAATAAAAAGGGGGGGGTTTGAAGGGAAAGGGTGGACAAAAAGAGTTTACAATACCTTGTCATATACACGATTGAGAAGGCGTGGGACGACTGGGAAAACTGTGGGCTTCAGGGTTTTCATGTCATCAGGAAGCAGTCTGATGTCTCCTTGGAAGAAACCTACCCTTCCACCTGCACCATAAATTACTGTCTGGCAGACATACACAAACACAGCACTAAGTTCAGCACAGTTACAACTATTTGTTGGCAACTACGAGCCCACCAAATGGAAACGCTTAGAGCAAAGTCACATCATACCATATCAATCATGCCACTGAACCACTGGATCAAAGATAGCAACCCATACCTGCACAACTCTCTCAAACATGTGAGCCAGCGGCAGGAACGAGATCAACACATCAGTGGTAAGTGGTTTGAAGGCACTCTAGGGTTAAATATGAAACGAGTTCTTGTTAATAGAACAGAAATGAATGTCATGGACTAATGCCACCGATAACAAAACAAGCAATGACCCTCTGGGCAACTACAGTGACGTACAATACCTCAAAGCTTTTAACAAAGCTCGCAGCATCGGCCACTACGTTCTCATGGGTTAACATAGCTCCCTTTGGGTCACCTGAAAAAAGATCACGAGAGTCAGTTGTATTGCAGCTGTATGTTTAACTTGCAGCTGTATGTTTAATGTCGGGGGGGGGGGGGGGGGACACAAACATTCTGCATGTTTTATAGCACCAACATTTTAAGTAAAACAAAAGGTCTTTATATAGTCCGTGGTAATGCAGTAATGACATCATCACATGCATTCACTCACCAGTAGTTCCACTGGTAAAGCATACAATACTCAAGTCTTCTGGTTTTGGTGGCTAGGGAAAGAAAATGAACATGTTCGATATATATTTCTGTGCAAACAATGTTGCGCTCTTACATTTCTTCAACATTGCTCACGAACTCATAGTAGACAACCAAATAACTTACAACTGGCTTTTGAAGGTTAGCTTTCCCCAGAGCCTAGAAAATATATTTGAAGGTCATTTGTGAGTAACTGCGTTGAAAATACATAAATGCTGGCGCTATGGTAATAACTGTTGGGGACTCTTGGAGATTACCTCCACATCCTTTAGACCCCAGATTTCCACTGCACACTTGGATGCTCGTTCTGTCACCGCAGCATCAAATGGGTCCATGACAATGATGGTTTTGAGCACAGGGGTAAGACCTTTTTCACAGTTAGTGAGGAGAGTCTCCACTTTGTCCTGCTTGTCACAAAGTACTGTAGAAATGTTTGCTGCAGAGGACAGTAATGGATGACAATTAGGATAACCCTTTCGAGTTCCAATATCAATATACGGTAAAAGCGGTATATTGGGAGTAGCCTGACATGAATTTGAATACAAACTGAATATGAATATAATGTTATGAAATTTTAACAGGAGATAATGTTGCCTTTTTTTTTTTTTTTTTTTTTTAAATAGGATTTATTCTTTGGCGAAAACATACAGGCAGCATTATGCACGAGATCGAAACTTTCATATTGGAAAATTCCAGCCTCTTGATTTTGTCATTGCTCAAGGGAACCCGGTTAGGTGTTATCTGTGCCAGCGAACACCTCTAATGAAGCTGTGAGGCGAGCATGTCTAATTACCTCTGTTAATGATGAAGATAAGTGCCTCAGGACCCAGGGTGTCGTACAGAGGAACTGCCACCATGGAATAAGTATAGCAAGCCAGCTCAGAGATAATCCACTGCATACAAGGAGCAGATATTGATCAGCCTACGTATACATCAATTGCCCTCCATCTTTCACCGAACTGGTCTTCAAAAACATACTCCAACATTTATCTACTGTACCGGTAGTATATGGGAAAGCCACCACAAACAATCATGTCAATAGATTTCACATAAATCACATGACCTCGAACCTAACATAATGTCCTTATAATGCAAGCCTAAGGACCATTTCATTATTTAACCTCGTCATGATATATACGACATATGAGACATTACTAAAACAACGAAATATATAGAATATGAGAGGTAGGTTTAATTTGTCTTACTGGACATTAAAAGTATTTCCAGTTACTGTATGATCGTAGTATCCATGCACGAATAATGCAAATCTGACTATTATTAGTGACGTTTGAGTTAAACCGGTTTTCCTTTTTCTACTAGTACAGGAGAAAGTGTTGATGTTCCGTTCTCTAAGATGCCATAGATAAAGATAAAATAGTTATACAGACATATTAGCTCAGAGATAGATAAGAGATAGATAGGAGATACAGATAGACAGAAATATTGATATAAAATAGATGGTGGAATCATTTTTTAAAAAATATATATATATATTTTTTTTTTTTCATTAAAGAATGAAGTTTATCAGCTGGTTAAATTTGGAATATCACCTCCGGCCGGTTTTGAGCAAAGATGCCGACGAATGATTTTGGCGAGGCCTCCAGTCCTCTGTGGAGCAGTCCAGAGCCTAAGTACTCAGCCCTATCTGAAACCTGCAGAAACCATTGAGCACCACTGAAATGCAAATACCTTCTCACATTAAGACCCTACTATCCATGACGAATTCCAGCTACTATACTGTATAGATAATTCCCAATAGGAGTACCTGTTTGTATTTCAGCCATTGGTATGGCTTCCCAGGCTTCCTGTACCCCAGGCAAGGCCCATTTCCTGTACGGAAATAATAAATAAGCTACAGCAGGGGTGAGATGCTGAAGTGTGCCCTGTGCAATGGTAAAAGAACTGACCCATTGCCACGTGCTAATTACATGCATATGTGACTGGAGGCATTTTACCTGAGGCATGTAATCCCCACTGGAAAACCTCATATAAGGTTTTGGCATCCTCGTGTAAATAGGATATTAAGTTGTCATCTCTTTGAATTGCACTCTTCCTGGCTCCACCCTGCAAATCAGTATTATCAGCATAAAATGGCTGAATAAGTAGTTACAGTGTTTACAAATGCATTCCAATTCCCAGAATCAATCGGTATTGTCGTGAAAATCTATCTTCTGTGTCATTACATGGATGTATAATGTTTAATCGTTCCGTATAAGAGGTAGCCGGCTCTCACCGCAACGCCCACAGTCTGTCTGTCCATATCGACCGGCAGCCGCAGGGGCTTGGGCCTGGTGTTGAGGTAAGTCAGGGCAAATGCACCAAGCCCAAAGAAGAACACCAGGGCAGAGGTGGGCAATGGAGAGAATAGGAACTCAAATAAGAACTCCATTCTGTCCGATCTGTTTGGGGGCCCAAAAAAAAAATAAAATAAATAATCACATTAAAAAAAAAATATTATACTTTCACTGTAGTTGTTGGATAATGTATTGCAATGACTGAATATCATGCTTTAAGCTGAATAACTAAATGATAAGTTAAGACCTTAAGGGATTAAACAATAAAGACCGTTACTTTCATTATTATGGAAATTTGACTGATGTACTCTTCAAAAAAAAAAAGGTTCCTGAAATGTTCTTTGGATGGTCAGTGTATTCTACAGGACTACATTAAGGATAACATACAGGACTGTAATTTATAACCTTCAAAGGCGGAAAACAAGAATGGTCAGAGGTTGCGCCAGATATGACATCGTAGAATCTCTCCGAGAATTCACTAATCACACACGCACACCGTAGATTTACTGTACTTTCAGGAAAAAAAGAAAAAAAGCTTAAGCCAGGAACCCCTGAGTAACTTCTTCAGCTTGTCAGGTTTATAATGGAGTGTTTCCCTACAAGAGAGTTTTCCAAGGAGTATGTACAGTAAATAGGTAGGTTTTATGTATAAAACTCATTTAAAGTAGCAATTGTTGACCAATACGCTGTACTATACACATACTGCATAAGAATAAAATGTCAGAAACGAGACTAACATGGACACATGCACAATAAAAATGCTGCAACCACAAAAGAACGGTCACCCTTAGGCTTCGACCGACACTGTGGGACAGCCAGGAGTCTCTGAGGTTCTGAAGACCTCAGAGACCTAGGAGTCAAGTATGGAGAAGGCAGGTCCACAATATACTGTAGGAAGAGTCCATTAAGAGCTTTAATAAAGAACCATAAACTTGGTCCTGTACAAGACAGAATGCCAGTAAAGAGAGGCTAAACTTGGAGTGATGTGATCCCTTTTCTTGGTGCCGGTATTCTGCCCTAAATGAAGGCAAGCCAGTACTGGACCTCATTATTAAGCTAAAAACCCTTAACTGTCCAACGACATTCTTATTATCGACAGTGTTTCTCTTTTGAGTGCCAATAAGGAACCCACAGGTAAACATAATGAGCAAAACCTAGAACATTGCACTAAAACCACTACATCTACACTAATATTGCATATTATTTCTTTATCTTTATCTATATCTTTATCAGTGCCTAAGAACTGAACGACCTCCCCCCCCTTCCCCACCGTAAATGTGTAAGGCATGATTTGTCCAGAGCAGGATCGGGAAGCACTGATCTAAACAAGAGGAGGCTCAGAAGAGATTTCTGCATCTCCCCATATTTTAGCATGCCAAATATTTGTTAATTATTTATGAGTGGCTATGAATGGCATGGCAAAAGCACATGTAGAAAAAGGATCAATAATCATTACCCAACCAACAATTCGAATATAGTATAATATAATAAAATATTATTTTAGTTAATATTATCATATTGTCTCTGTCCTATTATTATTATTATTATTATTATTATTATTATTACTATTACTACTAGTAGTAGTGGTAGTAGGAGTAGTAGTAGTAGTAGTGATATTTTCTATTTTCTATGCTAAATTCAGTACCTGTATGTCCTGCAGGAGTCTGCGTTGTTGCTCAGGTAATGACGAAACTAAATCCACAAGAAAGAGCTACTTCTATAACCGGCAAGAAATACTGGAAGTCTGAAGAAAGCATGTGCACAGGTCCAATAAAATAGCTGAAAGCACATAGGTGACCTTTGAACCATACCTGCTATCTATCTCCTGATAAAAAAAAAAGGAAAAAAAAGTATGGACATAAACATTAAGTAGACTTTTAGTGTTTCAATAAAACAATCAGTCTTAAGTGTGCATTGACGTCTAATATGTACGCTAATTTCCACGAGACGAACTGAAATGTCTGTCTGTGTGTTTTTGGAGGTCGAGCTGACATTTTAATCAACATTGTACATTTGAGAGTTTAGGAACTGTAGTATCCTTTCTCCCATCTTGCAGTGGTTGACTGCATTTATCTAAAAACATTCTGATTTGTGTGTTTCACTGAGTCACCGGATTTGATGGCGATAATGCTAGCTCCTCGTACTCGTTCGATTTATCCTAATACAGCTTAACATAACTCGTGTATTACTGTACGTTGGTTATATTAACGCGAACTCTGAATCTAATTACGCAAACGAACTGCGGTGTGTCGCACAGGTCTCTCGCAGCTCTCCTTCTGACGATTCAGCACGCCATCCTCAGCTTAACCGAGGAAAAAGTCAGCAGAGTCAGAAGGAGCTGCTAACAAGAGAGCAGCACCCGAGGCCGCGCAGCACACATCGACCATCATTATCACATTTCAGCTACAGTCAGGCATGGCACAGCTTGACCTTTTTCACACTTTCACACTCTCACTCTCGGCATCATCTCACCTCTTCGGCCTGAGCGGCTCAGCTGAACTTTGGCACGTGAGCTTAATGAAGACTAAAGGAGCAGATAAGGTGCGAGCACCTTTGGACAGTTTGCAATCTACGACTGATAAAAGTCTGATAATAGTGTGGAAAAAAAAAAAAAGAGTGGAATTTGTCAAGACCCAGCTTTCTGATATTGCCAAAGGATGTAGTGTTGTCTATTGATGTTTATAAAGGGTCAAAGTTGAAAAGGATACACACGGGTTCCAACCATGGCCTTGAGATCTGTCATCTGTATTTACGTTGCTCATTATGAAGTAGGGGAGAATATGGTAGCACATTATTTGAAGGGTACCTACAAACATTGGGCCTTCATAAAAAATGTATAAGAATTCCATTTTTTTTTTTTTTTTACTTTACATGTTCAGTTAATGGCAAAACTGTGTGAGTTGAGAAGTGAGAAAAGTGAAAAACCATATACTATTACTACAGCAACCCTCGGCACGAATCGTGACATGAGCCAACATTTCTTCAAAAGTGATTTCATGTGCTTTAGTTACAACAGCATTAAGCAGACGACCTTATCCAGAGTGATCCTCAGATGTAAGGCCCATGTAAATACCCTTCAAATAAAGTCTGACCGAACATACTGTAGGATGTAATCTCCTTATTTACCAATTTAAACGCATAGGCCATGTGGGTTCAGAATATGTTTACCCACAAGAAAGGATCCACAATGGCTGATAAGCAGCTTCCAATAACGGTTCTGATATGCATGAAATAGGCCTACAGAAGATCAGATTGAGTTTATTACATTGAGTTCAAGACAACTTTTGTTATTTTCAAAAATTCAGCAGAGCCCAAACCCCCAAACAAGCAAGCATTGCAGCAATCCTTATTCCAATACTACTGTAGGGATTCCATATCAGGGATTTGGTTTAATTTCATCTACCGTATCAACTGCCTGCGGTTTCAAATCATGCAGCTGGCTGTATTTTGGATAGATTTCTTAGAATACTCATTAACTTTTATCGCCGAGGTGCGCAAATAGCGTGCATTTTTTTCTATATTTTGTAAAATAAAGCTGCAATGGAACAATAATTAATAATAGTATATTTTTGCACTAAAAGTACCTAGGCCATCAAAATCATGAAACTACATCTCTGTCTATATACCCTGCTGACTACGGTGAAAATTCTACAGTGAAAAGTGCTAAGAGCTGGCAGCTTGATTAAAATTAATTTCCCTTAGGAAGAGAAAGACACGCCACGTCACCTGCACAGCCTTTTAAATCCCCCTTGACGATCCTCTAGTTTGGGATTTGCACAGACAAGATGGAAGCAACACCAAAATCTAAAGCAACTGAGCATGCAAGATGCTGGGTCTTGATATTTGTTTTGTGTTCCGCGTTTGTCAACCCCATCGTTTGCAATCGTACGAATCCAAACAGGCTGCTGGTAGGATTCCACGCGCCTCTGAATTCATCCTATCCATTCAGTGCTTCGAAACTGGGCTCAGCCATGCAAATAGCCCTAGATAAAATTAATTCCAACCCATCATTTGTTGAAAATTATGTTCTTGACTTTGTGTATGTGGACACCGACTGTAAGGCTAAGCTTTCACTTGGAGCGTTCATTGACCAAATTTGGAAAGAGAATATATCAGCCCTCTTTGGGCCACCATGTCCTGAGGAAGCAGAGGTAAGTTTCTCATTCTACTGTGTACTATTTTGAATTGAGCAACATCATGATGCTTGACATTGTATTAATAGTAATAATGGGGATATCAAATGACAAAAGACGATTCATTCTATCATGTTACCTTCGTATGCCCAAGGTCACTGGACTTCTTGCATCCACTTGGAACATCCCAATGTTTGGCTTTGTTGACCAGTCAAGCAAAATGGATAATACTCGTATCTATGACACTTATATCAAAATTGTCCCACCGCTTAAAAGAGTGGGAGAAGTTTTGCTAAAGGTTCTGGAGTACTTTGCGTGGAAAAATGTTGGCATTATCGGAGGAGGTGCAGAATCTAACACTTGGGACAAAGTGGATGGACTTTTTAAATCCGTGGAGCAGCAACTCCAGGGCAGAGTAACAGTGACGAGCAGCATCAAGTTCGACGTCGGTGATCCGGAACTCACTCATAAGAACATGAAACATGTCTCCAAAGCTGCAAGGGGTAACAGCTAAATTATTAAGAGAATGAAATGTCTACCTTTCGTAATGGTTGGGCTTGAGCCAGTGTGGTGGAATTTGCTCTCTAGTAACACCGACCTGTGTGACAATGCATACTTACAATACATGACTGCCCTTGTGCCCTGTGTCCATTTTCACATCAATAAGTGGTGTAAAATTATCTGTACTGTGAACGAGTTGCGCATTTTTATACAGCTGTGATAACTCCGTTGACACGAAAGGTAACCTTTTGCCACCTCATTTCAAAGATTGCTATCATTGATCCTTTAAAGAACAGCTGTCATATCTCCGTTCTGCTGTCCACACTGTACATGGGTGTAATGAAATGTTTATAACCCGTGAATATATATTTTCTAACACTGTCTACATGTCATTTTTTGCCCCTCTTGTGCCCTCCTTTGCAGTGATTATAGTGTTAAGTAACGCTGAAGATTCCACTAAGCTGGTGATGGAGGCTGAAAGACAGGGCTTGATGAATGGAGAGTATGTTTTTCTCCTGGTACAACAGTTTGAGGTCAGTGGCAATGTGGTGAGTAACCTGCAAGCAACAGAGTCAAATAAGATAACTCTCTATTTGAAGGGCCCAATTTATTACACTGATGAAATAGAGACTTACCTTTTGACCTTTTGAACAGCATGACCATCTGCAAAAGGGTACATTAAATGTTCATCGCCCATAATCCTTCAAACTCCCAGCGCATTGCTGTGAAGTACTCTGTAACTTCAGTGAAAATAATATGATCGTTATGAGAGTGAGGAACGTACGTCTGGACCCTTAGACGATCCCTGGGAGTTTAAAGGGTTAAAGAGTAGATATAGTCACTGCTTTTTGCCTTTTCAGAGATGTTCACAATCCCCCATGCTTAAGGCCACTGTTTTTATTTTTTTTTTGGTGTTTTTATCTTTCATGCTTTTAGATTAGCACTGCATTATAAAATATGGACGGTAGACATGTTGCACTTTCTTTGGACAGATTGGACGATACTATCATTGGCCAAGCACTAAATGAGCTACCAACAGCATAGTCTGAAAACTATCAAAGCAAGTTCTAATAGGAAGTCCATTTCTGTCCTTTCCTGTCTCATTGTTCTTTCTTTTTCCTAGGATAACCTATGGAAAACTGCTTTAAGGGACAGCAACCAAAGGGCTCTGAAGGCATTTGATATGGTGTTTGTCCTTGCTGAGAAGTCTTATGAAGGCTATGATTATTACGACTTCTTTGAACGTGTGCGTGAGAGGTTGAAAGGGGCCCCTTTTTACAGCAATCTTTCTTCGGACAGAGAAGTGAGAAATCCACCACAAAATCACGAACACGCATTTCTCAATACAAAGCCTCATTTGAGTGGAAGATAATGTACAGTACTGTATTTCAACCATAATGCATCCATTTGCCTTGAAGGTGAGCCCTTATGCGAGTTACCTACACGATACTGTTCTGCTCTATGCCTTGGCACTAAAGGAGGCTATCAAAGATGGCAAAGATCCTCACAATGGGAGAGATGTTCTTCAGAAGCTCAGAGACAAAAACAGCATTAGGTTTTATGGTAATTCATTCACATTGAATCTAACATAATCTATGCAGTCCAAAAAAAAACAAAAAAAAAAAAACAAAATCAACCTTCAGATTATTATTTGTGAGCATTTAAATGAATAGTCGCAAATTCTTACTGTAGTTAGACTGAAGATCTAACATAAGTGTTCTCTACAGGAGCCTCGGGTCTAGTTCACTTTGATGAACATGGAGAGAGGAACACAGACTATTCTCTATATGACTTGCAACTACATGAAGACATTGTAAAATTTGTCTCCATTCTAACCTTTGAGAGTCATACAAAAATGATCAAGTAAGACAAATATATCAAGCTTTTTTGATACTGTTGGCTAAGCTTATGGTACAGTTTATAAATATTTTTTGTGTATATTTTTTATTTATTTATTTTTTTTTGTAGAACCACGTCAAGGTTTTCAACAGTGATCTGGCCAACAGGGAAAATACCAACAGATAAACCAGAGTGTGGCTTTGACAATGAACTCTGTGAATGGCTGAACAGTGGTATGCTAACTTTAAATTAATAAAAAATAGATATATATATATTGTATACAGTATTGTAGTGAAAATTGTATACTAGTAGTGCAAAAAATGATTGAGGTAGGTCTAAATGAGTGTGCCCTAATTGATTTCATCCCGCTCTTTGCTGATGTAGAGATATATCTGGTGTCGTTGTTGGTGACCATGCCGGTCCTTGGAGTGGCAGCAGTGATCTTTATTACACTCCTGACCCTGCAGAAGACCCGTCTGCAGACAAAACTAGATGACTCCAACTGGTGGCTCATCAACTACAGTGATATTACTATTCTCCGAGAGCCCAAGGTCGGATACAAAGTCCACGCAGAAGTTGAATGCACAGACCAATCTGATATTCGCATTAATTTACGTTATTGCTGTTTGGTTTTCAGGGATGCCAGACATTCTCATTAAATACAACTCCGAGTAAAAGTGGAAGCGGTAGCTCTCAGACCATGATCTCTGCTAACAGCTATGGCCTGAAGGACAAAAATGGCAAACGGGTTGTCTATGGAGCAACCGGTATCTACCAGGTACAAACGGTCAAAGAGTCTACTTCATCATCGCAGGTTAATGACACCATTTTATCTTCATAAAACACTTCAACAGATATGTATATTGTGGCCTAACACATTCAATTTCATCATGTCTAAGGGAAATCATGTGAGCATCAAATACTTGGACAATCAACTTCTGCGTGACATCAAGAAACCATCCATTATTGCTGAGTTCGATATGGTAAGGACAAATATGTTGGCATCATATTTGAATTCTAACCCTAGGGCTTAACATTGTAAATGAGTTCCTCGATCGTATTGTTTACTTTTGGTGATTTTTTTCCAGATGAAGGAGCTTAAACATGAGAATTTGGTGCAGTTTTTTGGAATTTGTAATGAACCCCCTAATGTCTGCATAGTAATGCAATATTGCAAAAAAGGCAGCTTAAGGGTAATTCATTTTTAATATAATTTTTTTTTTTTTTTTTTTTAAATCTATTAATTATGTCACTAGGTCATTTAGGTGGTCTGTTTTTCCCTTTATTATTAGGACATTATCAGGAACAATGAAATTGACCTGGACTGGATGTTTAAACTATCCTTTGCCTATGACATTGTCAACGTGAGTAAAAAAAATTAAGGACAGATGTTGTCTCTCTCTCTCTCTCTCTCTCTCTATCTATCTATCTATCTATATATATATATATA
>JAOVYU010000067.1:13739394-13764550 GCA_025674565.1 Synodontis membranacea
AGGAAGGGGGGGGGGGGGGGGGGGCATGGATGGATTTTGTTCCATGCCATATAAATGATTTTGTATGTAAGACGCATGAACGCTGACTCTGTCCCTAACCTGTTAACTTTACACCTTACAAGCATGGCACCATGTATTGTTTAATTGCACTGTTAAAAGCCAAATAATGAGGATTGTATTGCAATGGTCTTTGCGTTAGGTGGAAACTATAGGAGATGCGTACATGGTGGCAAGTGGGCTGCCTATAAGCAACGGCACCAGACACGCAGAAGAAATCTCGATTATGGCCCTCCATTTCCTCAGTGCAATTAAGAGATTCAGGATCAGACACTTGCCTAATGAGAAGTTGGCTCTACGGATTGGGATCAACTCTGGTATTTGGAACAAGCTACTTAAATAGCTTTTTCCCCCCCCTCCATGCACTGCATGTGTTTTTTAATAGAAGTTAATATTGTGTTTACCAACAGGTCCGGTGGTTGCTGGCGTCGTGGGAACCACGATGCCCCGCTACTGCTTGTTTGGAGACACAGTGAATACTGCCTCTAGGATGGAGAGCAGCAGTTCACGTAACCACCAAAATCAAATGCTTATTAAACTGATTGTTATATTGATCCTTATTTTTTTTTTTTGTAAATTGCATAGAAATGGGTGCAGATTTTGCTGCAGGGAACCATCTAACAGCCACAAATCAGCACATGATTAGGCGAAACCAGTGAGAAATAATGAGACAGACGCCGTAATTCATAATCACTTATACTGTTCTATTCTAGATTTGCTATAATTATTCTATAAGGTCGATTTTTATTATTTCGACTTAAATCAAGCCTTTTCAGGTGGATAGAAATGACCCTTAAATTAACACACCGATCACGTAGATTTGGCAGAGATGAAATTAAGGAATAAGGAAACTCTTTTTTGGAATTTGTGTGCACCTGGGTCACTGAATATCTCCCTGCAGCGCTGAGGATTCATGTCTCCCAGAGCACCGCTGAAATTCTCACGAAGGTTGGCTCTTATGAGCTCGAGGAGAGAGGAGACATTGAGCTGAAGGTATGTTGCTGACAACATTGTTTAAGCTGTTATTCGATTGCATCCGTGAATGGAATTTTCTGTTGATGCCTTCCCAAGGGAAAAGGCTTTCAGAAGACTTTCTGGTTAAACAATAAAGTGGGTCTGAAGTTTCCCCTCTCACCACAGCACTATAATGGGAAACCAGGTCCAGAACCAGAGGTAAGAGAAACACTGTCTTAAATCTCTCATGGAATACGCAACCTGTACACGTACATGAAAACAACGCGCGGACTGAAACCACGACTTTGACGAGATCGACTGTAATGGACGAATGCATTTTGTGTCAGCGACTCGGTATGAGAGACAATATTTATTGTTCTTATTTAATACATTTATTGCAGGTGACATACAAACCAATCATCAGTAGCGATGTGGAGAGTAAAGAAAAAGGAAGAACACAAAGAATCCAAGATGTAGATAAAATACCTGGTGCTTACACTCTGACTGTTCCTGACATCTAGAGACCAGTCCTGGGCACTACCTCTGTTTTTATTGCTCTGGATCATAACCAGTACTACTTTGTATCAGATGTAAAGTAAACATATGAAGCACTGCTAATTTTACTTATTTTAATAAGTAATCTTATTTTAATGTTTCACGTGAAATAAAAGAAAATCAGTTCAAGATGCAAGCAAGCGTTTAGGTGGAAAGTGTCTTACACTCCCTGAGACACTTGTATGGCTGTTCTGTGTGTGTACGTGTGTGTCTGCGTGTGTGTCTGCGTGTGTGTGTTTTGAAATGTGTTTTGAACCATGGGCACATTTTATACCCACCCACACTAAGCATCTTTTACAAACTGGTGTTACGTAGAACTGCATTAAGCAGAAAAACACACAACATGCTCAGAAATGTTCCTGTGAAATGGAGAGAAAAAAAAAAAAAAACACAGGTTCAGTTTACAAGGACATTTGTAAACATAGGACGTTTATGTAAAAAAATATATATACATCTATCATTACATACGTAATTATATATATGAGTATAATGTGACACTGAACTGTATGTATATAAAATTTTCAATCCTGTTAGTCATATAATTTGCTGAGTGTATAACAAAGTCATAACAATCTGGCTGACAAGGTTAAAAAAAAATACATAACAGTGTTGAATTGAAATTACAGCAGCTAAAGTACCTGCAAGATGTGTATAACTGGAAGAATGTTGCGCTGCAAATAACCACAGTTAAGAAACAGTTAGTAAACCCAAAATACTTTTTGCTCTCTTGAACTATTGAAAATATTTGCTACAGTACCTTTGATTTGAAACTCCGTCGTCAAGACACCTCCATGTGGATCTGGTTCGGATCCGGCACTCCTTGATGTGCATGGAGTCTTAACAGGGAATGTCTCAGCATTAGAAAAGAAATCATTTAGGGTTGAAATGTCTGCTTCACTTTTCAGCAGCAGACATTTCTAGGCATGTGTGCTGGTTCATGCTCACCGGTTGACAGTAGAGCTTTTCGCCGTCACACACTTGAATCTCGCAGTGAAGCCAGACCGTGGAAACCTTCTCTAGTTGCTGAAACCTGAACGAATTGAACTTGAACGTTGAGCGGCTGTCTTTGGCGTTCTCAAATATGGTCACGGTGTTATCCGACGAACAGCTGCACTCAAGGAACACAGATTCGTCTGATTAAACCGACCGAGGAAAACGTGTAATAGACATGCTCGGTTTTTCGGCCGCTGTTATGTTATGTTGTAAGTTAGACGACAAAACACTGTGTGGATGAAACACGGCTTCACCTATTGAGAATTAAGCTCCATCTCTTCTTGTCTGTTGAGTAAGGAGTAGGTGTTGCCCAGCAGTTTGCTATAACCACCTTGAATCTGTGAAAGTAGAATGATGCATTTGGGTGTGATATATATATGGGTGTGTGTGTATGTAACTAATAATTTTGTGTACTGTACAATAAAATATAAAACCAGTGATCCCGCACCTATTACTCAGTCCTTTCGCCTCGATGCCAATAAAGACCTCCGAGCCAATTTCCGACGTGTCAATCACATATGGAGCATCTTTAGCATACAGGAACTTGGAGTTCTACGGACCATACCGACAAATTTTAACTTACATTTACTTTCATTTAGTATTACTACGTCCAGTAAGCTCTTTTAACCATATGTCAATTTAATGTAAGTCATTAATGCACTATCATAGCTCTATGCCACAACAGTCTAAAATATAATGATGTGAGATTGTATGATATTCCCAAGAGCTGACATTATTAGCCATTACATAGATATTCTTTATCGGTATTTCTCTAATTGGACACCGACGTGTAAGCAAGGGCGCGGTACTCACTGTGAACACGTTCATAGACAACTGAGACTTAAAAGAACCTAAACTCCCATTGTTGACATAAACCGTCGCCACTCTGGAAGAAGCAGATGATTTAGTAAAAAGGCTGCAAGTCCTTGGGTCAGAGTGAATTCTTATACCTACTGCTACTGAAAGGAAAGTCAATGTAATAGGGTCTACCTTTGACTGAAGACTGCATTGTTGACCAAGTAAGCCGCCCTGTAGGTGCAGCTAAAGGTGTAGTTCACCGGCTGGTTCCTCACTGTGAGTGATGAGTCATTGGAGACTATAGAGTTGTAGAATATGTACTTTGGGTCTTTGCCTCCGGCGTACTAATCAGAAGAAAGATATGGTTTGTCACATTTCAGTGAAAATCACATGATCTGCGGTCATTTAAAAACCATCGATCATTCGGGCAGATGTAGCGTTGCATCATCCGTGCATTTGTAAATGTACGCGTAATACGACTAAGCAGCTCTTTTGGATGAGAGCTATTTATGAAATTTCTGCTTCAACTATTTCACAGTTTCACCTCAGACAGGGTGGCACAGTATGAGAGATTCTTGGGCGTGAGATCAGGAATGGTAAAGCGGTAGAAGCCAGGAGTTTTGACGCCCGTGTAGCACACACCGCCTAAAGACAGCTGTCCTATTTCCCACCCGTATGGACACTCGGGCACATTTGCGATGATGGCATTCGGGAAACAGGAAACCATGACATAATCTTTAAAAAAAAAAAAAAAAAATTAAAAAAAGCAACAATAACAGCAAAAATGCATGACAAATTACAGCACAGTTGTAGGATCACTTTGATAAAAAAAAAACAAAAAAAAACATTTTCGATGGTTTGATAATTACCAGCTTTTTGCGGAGCACAAGCCCATGACGCGGGGAGAAGAAAAAGAAGTGCAGCGACTAAAGCCATTTCATACACTGCGAGGAGAAAGATGTTAGGACAGCATCATGAGGTTCGCATGAGTTCATTCTTAATGTTCCACTCTCAGCAAAATTAGAGCTATGCTTGCAAATATCACAGCATAATGCATAAACAAAAAAATGAAGAGTACAATACCAGTGCTGGGTCTGTACTACCACATTGGGAAGATCTCGAGCGGTCTTAATCAGTGCTGTCAGAACACAGGGTGCAGGTGGAGATCACCTGTGCTGCCACGGGGGCCGTTTTATATTCCTACCGGCAGGCATTAAGCTCCCTTTATTCTGCTGTCTGCCAGTCTGCTGAGAGCATTTGCTGATAGCATTGTGAGCCAACGACACAAAAGCTTTCTGTCCTTGCCAGACATTGACTTTTAAATTAACAGCCTCTCGAGGGAAGACCATTTTCTCTTCATTTAACATATCTTTTCTTCTGTACAACCTTTTTATATGTCCTACACAATACACAATGGTTCTGCTTAAACACAACAGCTTAAATCTAAGCCGGGCAGTGAACATCATTTGAAAAAAAAAAAAAAAAAAAAAAAAAAATCACCGCAGATTTCTAACCTTTAAGGTCTGGCGTCGGCTGACAGATCTAAGGAGTGATGGGCATCAGCAGGGGGTGCAGCTGGATACCTTACACACTCACGCTACGTTACATAATGGCTTTCAGTCAGATGGAGGAACAGGTGCATTAGTTCACTCTTAGCGGTTATCTAAAGACACCCCGCCTTCTCCAGTGTTGTGTAATGGAATTTAAGGGGTACGGAGTCATAAAGGTCACTCTTATTCGGCTTTAGAGAAAAAAAAAGGATGAGGGTAATTACTGAAAGCATTACAGGGCTCTTTTAACAATATCTTCAGTCTTTATCTCAAAGAGATTAGATAGACGAAGTAGTATCAAGCTAAACAGACCTGCAATGACAATGGCAGGTTTGTCCTTCAGAGATGGACAAGGTTAGATAAAAAGTTTTACATGGAAATGAAAAAAAAAAAAAAAGATTAAATAGTATTGTCTCCAAATAGGAGATGAGCATTATTTAGATAAAAATAAATACATTTAAATAAAACTGGTAAACTATATCCTTAAACCTAATCTAATTTTATTTCTGCATCATATTTGTGAACCAGGTTCAGCTCATTTATGTATCAAGAGTATATAAATTTGTCGTATTTTTTCCCCCTCCAGCAATTTTTTGTAGATTCAACATTAGTAAAATATGCAGAATCCATGCAATTACAGTAAGTGACAAGACTAGAGTTTGACGATACATTTCAAACTCAGAAGAAGACTCTCTTTTTGTATTTAATGACAGAACTTTGTCCTCAATTGACCTTTCATTATTTGTGGGAATAAAAAGTACAACAGGTCATGCAGGTCACTTTAGTCAAATGGATAATTTGGGGTTCATGGATCATTATATATCGTTATTTATACATAACAGCACTGACTATATACGCATTCATAAGTAAGTCAAGAGTATATTGTACCTCTGCAAAATCTCCAAATATTACTTTGCATCACACACAGTCTCCTACTGAATAAACATGAGAAACCCCAGACCCACTGTACTAGGGTAAGAGGATAGTTTTGTGCACATAGAGCATGCACAGATAACCTCCATGTGCTTAGACGAGCATTAGCATGAGAATGGAGAGAACCGCTGTAGCAGATACAGATCAGATCAACTCTAAGCCCCAGAGCTCAGGGACAGATAACATTACAGTACACATCAAAACTAGGGGCCTTCCAGGTGTTCAGACTGCCAAGAGGTTTCAACATGTTATGTAATCCCAGCACCTGGGACAGTTAGTTGTGTGCGTGATTAATTTGAATGAAATGCAGGGTGTATCTGAACAAATAAAAGAATTTGATTTGGATTTGTTGGTTTTTTTGTACATTGTTTAAAATAACTTTTATACCAGAGTATAGAAATCAAGATTAATGAAATTTGTAACCTGAATTTGTGCCAGTTAGACTGCTGATAATTAAAAGCTCTTTTCTGAATTTGGGCACGGCTTGCCAAGTATATTGCCAAGGATTATGGCTGAGAATTCGGCGATTATTATTTAAGGATATGGTGCATTTTTATGAAAATATTACTAATCAAATTACTAATGACAACTGTTTTCATTGGTTTAGTAGCTAGTGTAAATGCTCTATGTAGTAACATTTGTTAGCTAGCCACTCCACTCATCTGCAGTACATTCGTTGTTTGTGTTTGAGATTTTTGCATGGGTGGATATATACAGTACCCACCACAATTTTTGGCACCCCTTTTAAAGATTGGCAAAAATAATTAGAAAAAAAGATCTACTTTTTTTAGCTTCATCTTACACTGAAAAGCAGAGAAAAATCCATCCTTTAATCGAAATAAATTTAATCAGAGAAAAACAGATCCCTCGTCAAGAAATAATTATTTTCTGAAAAAACACATGTGCCACAATTATTGGCACCCCTGGCAATTATTGTGATCAATGTAACTGAAGCATGTTTCCCATTTACATTGTACATTTTTGAGTTGACTGGAGTGTGTAGGAACTTTCAAGCTGTAATCCATGAGTTCCTGCTTAAAACTGGGGTACAAATATAAGGTAACACTGAGGCCAAATTAGAGAGAGGAAAAATAACAGGTAACAGAGAGGCAAATTTTTTTTTAAATAAATCCTCTAGGATCACTGTTGGTGAATTGGGAGAAAAAAGTACAGTCTTGGGGTTAAGAAGTCTCCAAAACCACCATCAGACACCAACTAAATGCTAACAGATTATTCAGAAGGTATGCCAGAAAAAGCAGCCTATAATTTGGCAGTTAACCAAAAACATAAGTGCCTGGAGTTTACAAAGTGCTACTACAACAGACTATAGCAATGTTCTGTGGTATGATGAAACAAAAATGTAGCTTTTTGGCAATAAACACTTGAAGGTTAAAAAGAAGGATGTTTAAATTGAAAAGAACCTTATTCCGTCTGTGAAATAATGGAGGTTCTGTGATTTTGTTAGGCTGCTTTTCCTCAAAACGCCCTGGACACCTTGTTAAGGTACATGGATTCATGGACTATTAGGTATAGGACATTTTAAATCAAAATCTGGCTGCCTCTGCCAGGAAACTAAAACTGGGTCATAGTTGGATCTTCCAGCAGTACAATGATCCAAATTATATGTCCAATACTGCTCTTATATGTATTTGCTGCTCGTATATGTATTGTCTATTGTCTTTGTTGCACTTGTCTTGTGTTTGTTTACTTGCTGTTTTTTTGCACATCTGCACACGTGCGCTTTATGCAGTTGTCTTGTCTTTATGTGGCATACGTGCAATTTACGTTTTTTGTATTGTCCCAGTCCTTTTATGTAGCACCATGGTCCTGGGGAACGTTATTTCATTTCACCATGTACTGTACCATGTATGTTGAAATGACAATAAAGCAACCTTGAACCTTGAACCAAATCAACACAAAAATGGCTAACTGACCACAGAATCAAGTTTCTGACCCCTGACCTGAACCCCATTGAAAACCTGCGGGGTGAGCTGAAGAGGAGAGTGCACAGGAGAGGGCCTAGGACCCTGGACGATGTGGAGAGATTCTGTCAAGAGGAATAATCTCAGATATTATAGGAGAAGACTCAGTGCTGCTTAATTGGCAAAGAGAGGTTGTACAAAGTATTAAATAATGGGGTGCCAATAATTGTGGCACACAGGTTTTTTTTTTATGTATTTCTTTATGTATTTGTTTATCTCTGAGTAAATAAATAAATAAATACAGGATGTGGTTAGGACATTTCACAGACAGCGCAGTCTTTCGAGTACAACGCACGACAAGGCGAAATGGCGCCCTCTAGTGGCTAATTTATTAAATGGCGCTCGCTCACTGAGGCAGGTTTAATTTAGGATGTGTCATTGGACGTCGAGTGACCATAATATGGTGCCCTCTTGTGGCCGCTATAAACATTGACGTCGGGAATTTAAACGGGATCACAGTGGCAGGGAGGCGGTGATATGGAGAGTAGTGAACTGGGTCCTGTTTCAGAAAGCAGGTTTAGTGAAAACTCAGAGTTATTTGCCTGCGAGTTAATGGAAACTCTGAGTTTTCAGTTTCAGGAAGCCAGTTCAGCAACATACTCCGTGAGGTTAACCTGTTCGCTGGCAGGTTTTGTTCCAGAAACCCTTAATTCTCCTCTTTAATTTAACCTTCAGACTAAAGGAGGTAGGCTCTCAGACACGGAGTGGCCTTTCTTCGAGGAACCCATTGAAACCGAAGCACAAATTATCCGCAGAAGGTGATCAGACCCCCGCTTGGATGTTTTATCATTCGCAGATAATTTTCTGTAAATTTTCTGCTTTCTTAGCAATCCATAATTTATCCCAATAATATAACAGCTCTCATACAGCTTTCATAAGACATCGTGGACATGCTCTCGGTTCTGATCATATTCTTTGAGTAGCAGGTCATTCATTCATTCATTCATTCATTGCACGAGGTATTACTGTATAATATCTGTGACACTGAGCACGTTTACAAGGCAACGGTCTGTCTCTGTGTCAGGAACACTTCCTGCACGCTTTTGTGTTGTTTCCTGGTCACAGATCCAGTAGAATGCTGGGGTACACCAAGTACAGCTGGTACACCTTTTGCTTTGCCACACAAAACTAGTAAGTGAAAGCATGATTTTTCACAGGATAGATCTTTTAACTGTCTGTCTACCATAAACATGAGGATCGGTTAAATCTAGAAGGTGTTTCATCTGCCCTTCTGTTCCAGCTGTACTCAGTGTACCCTATACATTTTAGGATTTCCATATTTGACTGGCTGCATAGATGGAACTCATATTTTTATCAAGGCTCCATCCCTAAATGAAGAAGATTGTGTAAAGAGGAAGTCTTTCCACAGTATTTTCCTCTTTTGGAAATACCTAGATTAGCACTTAATCGTTTAATTAAAAAACTAAAATAAATATCTTGACCGCATGCTTTATCTTATGATAGAGTCTCTAAACAGACGGTATCCTTAACCTGGGTTCTAGTGAACCAGTATCTGAATAGATTCACTGATGGAGACCTCAAAGCACTTATGTACGTCGCTCTGGATAAGAGCGTCTGCCAAATGCTGTAAATGTAAGTATGAATGTGCAGGTCTTTAGTCTTGCAAACGAATGAGAGTATAGCTACTGTAGTTTATTACTGTCCTGCTGTGTGAAGCCCACATCATCACCAAAGTGGCGTGGGTCTGTGCATGACTCCAGCATTTTTCCCTTGAGTCTACACTGAGCATGATATTTGCCCCTGGTGAGTTTATATACAGTGCAGTGCAGTACAGAACAGAAGGCCTGTTTCCAGTGTCTTCGGTGCCTCCGGGCCACCGCAGAAAGGGCCTGTGATATTGCTGCATGTGCGATTCTCCATAACGCTGCTGTAATGAGAGAAGAACATTGGCATACTGCACCAGAAGATGATCCAGATAACAGCCCAGACATAAATAAATAAATAAATAAATAAAGAGAGAGAGAGAGAGAGAGAGAGAGAGAGAGAGAGAGAGAATACATAGATGATGAAAAAATGGGACACAAAGTACATCTAAAATAGAGAATGATGAAAATCGCTATCAGTACTCATGCATTCACTCGGTCAGCAATTTTCTGCTACGCCCGCTCATGTTCCTTTCCAGTTGCAATGGTATTGCCTTCTTTCCCTTCATATACAGTCATGGGAAAAAGAAAGTACACCCCCTTCCAATTCTAGGGTTTTACGTGGACATAATAAAAATAATCTGGTCTTTACCAGGTTTTAAAAATTATTTAAATCTTAAAAAAAAAAAAAAAAAAAAAAAAAAAAAAAAAACACACACAGCACATTCCACTATGTCATTATTTATTAAACAAAAACGAAGCCAAAACAGAGAAGTCGTGTGTGAAAAAATTAAGTACACCCCATGATTCAATTGCTTGTTAGACCACCTTTAGCAGCAGTAACTTGTAGCAAACATTTTCTGTATGACTATCAGTCTCTCACATCGCTAGTGGAGGAATTTTGGCCCGACCTTTTAAACAACACTGCTTCAGATCATTGAGGTTCCTGGTCATTGGTTTATGCACAGCTCTCATAAGGTCCCGCTACAGCATTTATTTCATATATTTTTTTATTTTACCATTGTTTAACCAGGAAAAAATCCCATTGAGATTGCAGATCTCTTTTACAAGGGAGTCCTGGCCAAGTTGCAACATTACAACCCATATAGTAAAAGACTTGCAAATTATTCCAATCATAAAGAGCACAATACTGGAACGCCTTTTCCCCACTCTTTGTGCGAACACTGGGGATATTCAAAATATAAAAGTCATGTGATCGTAAACCATAAGGTCCATCTGACTTCTGCTGAAGATATGCACATGAAGATAGGGAGGAAGCCGTCCTAGAAGACCTTTACAAATCTATACCAGTGCATTTTCCATCGCATTTCCAATGAGGACCATCCAACCCGAGAATAACTACATCTCACAGCGATGTCTCCAAGGCTTACAATTTGTAATAAAACGGAGGGAAGCATAATAAACTGAGTCAAGCATACTCAGTGCTTGTACAGGGGCATGCATACATAAAAGATCCCCATAGTCCAGTACTGGCAAAAATGTATCAGCCACAAGTCTCTTTCAAGCATTGGATGAGAAACACAACTTGTTTCTAAAATAAAAACTTATTTTGAGATGCAGTTTTTTCACCAGAGAATCAACATGTGTTTTGAAGGTAAGAGTATCATTAAATAAAACACCCAAGTATTTAAAATAGTTAACTACTTCAATAACTGTTCCATCTTGAGTGGTCACAGAAGGAAGAACTTCTGATTTATTTTTAGAAAACAGCATGACTTTGGTTTTATTTGCATTAAGAGAGAGTTTCAAATCAGAAACGTTATTTTGGACAATGCTAAAAGCACTTTGTAGGTAATCAACTGCTTTAACCAGTGATGATGCAAAAGAATAGATAATCATGTCATCAGCATAAAAATGAAAATTAGCACTGGTTATATCCAGCCCTACATTATTTATATACAGTATACTGTGAATAAAACTGGAGCAAGAATAGAGCCCTGTGGCACACCCTATATGACTGGAAGAACATCTGAACAATAATCGTCATATTTAACACTTTGAGTTCTTTCAGAAAGGTAATTTGAAAACCAGCTAACTGCTTGTTCAGAAAGTCCTATGTCAAAAAGTCTTTTTTTCAGTATATTATGATCAACTGAATCAAAAGCTTTTGACAAGTCAATAAAAACAGATGCACAATGCTGCTTTCTATCAAGAGCAGTAGATATACTGTATGATTAACCACCTTAAAGTAGTTGTAATGATGCTGTGATTTCTCCTGAAATCTGATTGGTACTGTACATAGATAAAATACTACTTGAATCTAAATATTCTTTTAACTGTTCATTTATTAAACCTTCTAAAATTTTAGATAAAAGGGTAATTTTGAAATTGGTCTATAATTATTTAAAACAGCAGGATCAAATTTCAATCGGGTTGAGGTCTGGACTTTGACTGGGCCACTGCAACACCTTGATCCTGTTCTTTTTCAGTCACTCTGTTGTAGATTTGCTGGTGTGCTTGGGATCATTATCCTGTTGCGTGACCCAATTTTGTTCAAACCTTTAGCTGTTATACAGATGGCCTGACAACCGACTCTAGAATCCTTTGGTACACAGAAGAGTTCATTATCGACCCAAATCATCACCCCTCCACCACCGTGTTTGACGGCTTGTATTAGATGTTTGTGCTGATGTGCTATGTTTGATTTTCCCCGAACATGGTGCTGTGCATTACGGCCAAACAGCTCCACTTACCCTAGGTCTCGTCTCTCAGAAGGACAGAAGTCGTCCAGGAGTCTTGCATTTTGCTCAGATGCAACTTTGCGAACCTACTGTAAGCCTTGCTGCCATGCTCTTTTCCCGAGAGAAAACCCTTCCAAAACAAGCCACACTCGTTCAGTCTTTTTCTAACTGTACTGTCATAAACTTTTAACATTTAACTGAGGCCTGTCGAGACTGGGATGTATCTTTACCTTTTTTTTTCTTGGGAAGATCTTGGTCTCTCTCTTGAATATTTTGTACTTGTGAATGATCTATCTCACTATAAAATGATGGACTATGAAATGCCCTTATAATCCTTTCCCAGACTGATATGCAGCAACAGTTTCTTCTCTAAGACCATTACTGATGTCTTTCCTCCTCCTTGGCATGGCTTGAACACTCACTCACTCACTCACCTGCATGCTCCAGACCAGCAAAACTGCTTCTACAGAGGCGTGCACACTTGATCTCTGATGATCAATTAATTATAGAATGAGGTATGCACTTTCTTTTTCCTAGGACTGCATGGACTCAGGAGCAGGAAGCGCGAGCCTTGTGTTCTCCCGTTGCCATGGTAAATCATGCTCTCTGGGCTCCACTGCTGATGTCTTCCCGTGTCCTCGTGCACGCGCTCTACTCAGGGTTAACTGAACTCACGCTCGCCGTGAACCAAGTGCAATAAACCCGTCCTGAAACCGGGGGGAAAGAAAAAAGAAAAAAAAAAAAAATCAGAGTCTGACAGCTTCAAGTTAATCGACCCTGAGGTCAGGCTAACACCTGGAGTTTCAGCACCAGGACCCTGCAGGAGCAGTGTGCTGTTCAAGGACAACCGGGGCTCACTTCCAGCACAGGACTGCTTTAAAAATAAATGGCTGCTACAACATAGACATTTAGCACGGTAAGATAAATGGCGGGGTTTTTTTTGTGTGTGTGTTTTTTGTTCATGTTTGTGTTTCTCTTTGTTCGTATGGAGGAGGTTAACACGCTATAGCGCATTTTGCCCGCGTGCGGTAATGTGCCCCTGTGTTCCAGGCTAGCTCTTGCCCTCACACTGCTGGCCTAGCACTAGCACTAGCACAGAGTCTGGAAAGGGTCGACTTTCAACTGCCACCGTCTTCCGGGAGCCACTGAGACACTTTTGTGCGTGACAGAAACACACACACACACACACACACACACACACAGGCGGTTCACACTATTGATGGGCACGGCAGTTCTTTTAGATGAACTGAATCACTAGAATCAGTTCACTAAAAAGATTCGTTCAAATGAATCGTTCACCGATTGACCGAATCATTCAAGAGCCGACAGGGGGGGTGACTGAACTGACGGGGAAAAGATTCGTTCGCTTCGCGGGCAGGAGCCGACGGGGGGGGTGGGCGAACAAACGAATCACTTCACGAAGTGATTCGGTTCAGTTCGTTCACTTAAAAGATTCGTTCTTTTGAACGACACATCACTAGTTCACACCACGGTGTACATCGCGGTGCGGTCTGTTTGCGTCACTGACGTCGTACTCGCGCGCAAACTGACGTCGTCTTTCGGTCCCTAACGTAAACGCGCGCGCGTGAGCCCTAATCTGCTGCAGCAGGTGCGCGGTTTATTAAGCACGAGCGTCATGTTACAGTAGGACTTTAGATAGGTCTGTTTAATTCCGGCTCTTTTTAGTGAGTCACTTCATATGACTCACCTCGTTAAACAGAGCCGACTCTTTCGACGAAAAAAAAAAAAAAAAAAAAAAGCCATATTCTGTGCCCAGACGTTTACGATATTCGGACCAGAGATTGTTAAATTGTAAAAACGAATCCTATCTGAGCCTAGCTTCTGATTCCCAAAAGAACGTCGCTTTGAATGAACTGTATTTCAGTGGTTGTTGATAAAGCACTAGAAATGTGCACTGAGAGTCCCTGCGTTAAAGCTCTTCTGCTGTGCAGTGTCTGTGTAACTGATTTCCTGTCACAGTAAATGGTAAAAAGGGTACTGGTAGCTCAGTGGTTAAGGTCGTGAGTTCAGATCCCACCCTCGCCATGACTGCCACTTCTGGGCCCTTGAGCAAGGCCCTTAACCCACAACTGCACAGTTGTATAAAAAAAAATGTGGTACAGTCGACCCTCGCCACTTCGCGGTTCGAATTTCGCGGCTTCACTCTATCGCGTTTTTTTCAAATACATTATATTCATTAAAAAGTTGATCGAGACAGTAAAAATGCGGGTTGTGCTCGGTTGTCTTGAGTCAATTGTTTTTATTTTTTATTAACTTTTTTCCAAAAAATCAGGGTTTATTTCATGTCTAAAAGGCTCTAATAATGTAAAAAACTGTATTTAGAAGGTCGTAAACAGGTTTTCTATGCTCTAACTACGCGGAAATACTACTTATCGCGATAGAGTCTGGAACGGATTAACCGCGATAAACGAGGGTTTACTGTAATCACAGTGATTAAAGGGTTTACTGTATATGTAAGTCGCTCTGGATAAGGGCATCTGCCAAATGACTTAAATGTAAATGTAAGTAAATGTGTCTCATACACAACTGAGATTCTCACGCACACACACACACACACACACGTTTCTCCTTTCACTCAAACCCAACAGCTCAGGTGTTGAAAGCAGTTACTGAAGACAAATGATGTGCACCGTCGCATCACATGTTAGTTTGGCCCTTCTCTGAGCAGATTGCTGATTGATGGGCTTCCTCTGGGTACTCCAGTTTCCTCCGACATGCAGATCAGGTTAACTGCCTACTCCAGTTTACTCTAGGTCTATGGTCGCTCATCTCTGTGTTAGCCGTGCAATAGGTTGGAGACTTTCCTAGGGTGTAGCCATGTCTCACACAGGTCACACAGACTCAAGGCCTGGCTGTGGCACACATTTGTAGCCAAACTACCATATCTAGAAGAATATTTCAGCAGGATAATTTGGGGTAGTGTTGCTGCCTTACAGCTCCAGCATCCCCTGGGATACTGTCATTGATATGTTTCCGCATGTTCATGTTTTTTTTTTTTTTTCTTTAAAGCCAGGGGTTTTATCTGGTCTTTCTCGGTTTCCTCCCACCTTCCAAAAATCATGTTCCGAGGACTGGCTGTGGTGCACGCGTGTGTGTGTGTGTGTGTGTGTGTGTGTGTGTGTGTGTGTGTGGTGTCTTTTTGATGAACTGACCGACTGCTATTGTCCAGGGTGTATTCATACATCACACTGAGTGCTGGATCCACTGAGACCCTGACCATAAGTGGAACAATGAATGAATGAATGTTCATATTGGACCCATGTTTAGCTTATGGATTCTTAATCAGTAGCTACCTCATGGTGCAACAAATGATGCATCATCTAAAAAAACTTGCCAGGAAATATGATTATTAATTATTAACTCTAAATTGCTTACTGGTATCATTATCACAAGCATGAAGGAAGCTGTTGGAATAACCTCATCTGAGCCTTGGCTACTTTTGTGTGTGTGTGTGTGTGTGTGTATTAAAAGCATGTTTAAGTCTTCTAAGCGTGCATTTAAAATCAGTGAAAGCAAATTAAAATCCAATCAATTCATACAAACATCACTGTATATATTTTTTTAACAATATTAAAATTAAAATCAATTTGTCAGGATCGTTTATGGAAATAAATGACCTGTACCTATGATTTTAGTCAGTGAAACTGTAATCTCAGCTGCTTAGATCAACCAAACTGTATATTGCTGCGGCTCTACTGACAATGCCACCAGAGATCCAATGTGTCTTATGTTGCTTGTGGAAAACCTAATTAAAGTTGCTGTTCCCGTATACTCAGGCCATTAATCATGCTGCCTGTCCTTTCAGTGTTCTTTACTGCAGTACTTGATACTCAGCCAGAATCCATTGCTTTTTTTTTTTGTCCCTCATCTTTTTTGTATCTCATCAGTGTGCTGGTCAGCGATTGGCAGGACGCAGCTCAGACACTGTAGAGTTCGTTGAACTCAGGTTCTGGTGGTGTGATGTGGCCAAGCGTAGGAGACTCTCTCTCTCTCTTTCTCTCTCTCTCTCTCTCTCTCTCTCTCTCTCTCTCTCTCTAGCCTCATTCAGCCTTCATTCTCTCTCATTCCAAGTTGGTATTCATGCTTGGAAGAGATCGTCCTCTAAGACCTACTTTAATTCTAATGGAGTGCGCAGTTATCTGGACTTAATTACTTTACAGTGTTCAAGGAGCTGTCAGCTGTACTGATTACATTTTTAATTACATGCTGAAGTCTCTTTTGAGAATTCACCCATGAGCAATATTGTGTAAGTATTTATTAGTCAGTGTAATTATTTGTATGTTTAACAGCTAATGTAAAAAGATTTGAAAATGTCCTCACTAGTTGTGTTTATATTATAAATAAATGTCATGGGACTGCTTACTCAATCTGGAAATGTGTGCTGTGCCTTGCGGGCTGCTGCACCCTGGTGAGGTGAGATGGTTCCGAGAACGTTACGATAGCAGGGCCTCTGAGTAAAAAAAAAAAAGTCATGACATGACAGTGTCTTGAAAGTAGGAAGTGAAATTCATTTGGCGACCAAGCAGCGACCAGATACCTGTTCTGCCATTTGCGAAAGTTTTTTTTCCTTCCAAATGGAACAAAACCACACTGCCTTTATGTTGTAATGAGCAAGAATAGATGATTCTCCATAGGAAAGTGTTGCACGTGATTTCAGTGTGACTTTAAATGGCACGGGCTGCTCTGGGTAGATTTGCTAAATCTTTTTTGTCCTCCATGACTTCTATAAATACCCCTGTGAACAGGCTGCGATCACACTTTCTGTTTTGCCCCTTACTCTGGTCTGATACAAGTCAGTTGCATTTAGAGTGTGTTATTTTAACCATAGAACCCGACACCTCTCATTCACAGCTTAATGCATCAGCATAGAAGGATAGTGAAGCTGTAAGTCATGCAGAGTTTTATGATAGTGGTAGAGAGGGTAAGAGGAGACCTCGTTGCTGCACATGTACTGTACACTTCTCCTTCTCATTTACATGCAGCGCTGCGGTTTCTCTGCTAGTCTTACTGTTTGCTTGACCCCAGTGGAGAGGGCACAAATTCATGATGCTGTCACATTTGAGCATTGTTACCTGAATATAAGTATTTAATGACAAAAGGATTGAATCAATCAACAGTTTGTTAATATTTTTTTTTTTATTATATCAGAAATCATAGAGCGTTACGGAGCCCCTAAGGGGACAAAGGAGGAGAAAAAAAAAAAACGGCAGTCACGTTTTGCGTTATAACCCAAATCTTTTGCGATATAACCCAAAACGTTTGCGATATAACCCAAATCTTTTGCGTTTTGGGTTATATCGCAAAAGTTTTGGGTTATAAAGCAAATGATTTGGGTTATAATGCAAAAGATTTGGGTTATATCGCAAAACATGACTTGTTTTTTTTTTTTTTTTTTACTTCTGCCGTTTTTTTTTTCCTCCTCCTCCTTTGTCCCCTGAGGGGACATTGAGTCAGATATTTTTACACCGAGTAACATTGAAAGTATTGAATTTGAATTTCTATTTCTCACTTTCGTGTGTATGCGCACCCACATACGAAAGTTACAGCAAACCTTTGAATAATGACTTATTTTGGAGCGAAAGTTACCGGCAGTACGTGATTTAAAAATATGGATGGCCGTTTGCTGGGCCAGTCAAGTGGAATCTTGTTGTGCATCTTGTTTAGTGATCAAAGCTTAAAGTATTTGTGAAACTGCACAAATACTGACGCCTGGCCGAGATCACGTTCCTCAAAGTGTATAATGCTGTTAACAGATTGCTATATTAATTTCATATTTGAATATCACTCAGCCCGTTTATATTTAAATTTACATTAAAATGTATTCAAATGTAAATTCAAGTATATTAAAATTATTTTTCCTTTTTTTTTTTTTTTTTAAATAAAAAAAAAATATATATATGTATTCTCAGCTGCTTGAAGCATCCAAACAAGTCTGGCCAGCAACATTTTGTCTGCTTATAACATGAAGCGCAGCATTCTTTACACATCTAAAGTGTTTGAGTAAGGCTGATTAAGCAGAACATGTATTTCCTGTTCTGCCGTCTTCAGCATGTTTCTAGAGTAGGTAGAAAGCAGAGGGATCATTTATCTATTAAATCCATATTAATCAGCTCTTGTGTGTGTGTCTGTGTGTTTGACCTCCAGCTAGACAGCTTTCACTCTCCATTTTGGTATGTGTTTTTGCAGGTTTATAGTGTATGCAGTAAAAGAATGGAGATCAACATGGGAGGTCAGGACAGTGTGCTGTTGGCTAGCAGTCCTGACCAGGTGGTCAGCCGTCTTAAACACCCCTGTGAGGAGCAGGTAAATGACACTGTGCTCAGGACGTAAAAGAAATACTGTCGTTTGTTTGTTTGTTTGTTTGTTTATTTATTTATTAATTACTAGACCATTTTGACCACGGTAATATTATAACAATTACATATTATTTGGTTAGTACGTTATCTTCACCTCAGGTGCTGTACTGAGCACTTGGACCTCTTATTTTGTAATTTTTGACTGTGCATGAAATTGTCTGAATTTGCTGAACATCTGCGTACACGTGATGCTGGATTCGCATTAAAAGGTTAACCTCAGATGATCCACGTCATGGCGAGCACCCGCATGTTAAATTATAACAGAATTCATTTTCATGCATGTTCAGGAGTCTGTCGTGTGAGACAAGGGCAATTACACAGAGTCAGACTTACTAAAAAGGTCAGTGGGTCATCCTGACTGGCCGTCTTGGATTTGCTTCATACATTATGAAAATAATAATGTCATTGTACCCAACAACTAGTGTGCAAAATGATTAACTTTATGTCAGAAACTAAAGAAGATACTTTAGGCTTTAAAAAAGGATCATTGCCCTAATAAACAAGTGTCGCTAAAAAAAAAAAATTGCTTTTGCTTTATTCTTTATTCTTTTAAACAATTTTCAGCAAGCTATAACTTAGCTAGTATGCAGCTGTAGGCCAACTGTTATAGATGTTAAAGCCAGTCAGTTTCAAGCATCAATTTCATAGCATGACTTCAAAAGTAATAACTAAAGGACAATTTTTTTTTTTAAAAATAAACACTCTTTAATTAGGGCGATGTCCCCCTTTTTGAAGTCTAAAAATATGTATTATATTGTATTATATTAGATTAGATTAGATTTGATTTGATATTATAAGTATAAAGTAAATTCAAGATGGTCAGTTGGGAGGATTTTTCTGAAATTTTGTTCATTTGTCATGGAGTTACCAATGCAGGTCAAATACGCAAGAGTTGTGGCTGGAATTCATTTAGAGGGGTGTATGCTGTTTGTGTACACAACATTTAGATGTTTTAATCCACTGATTCTCTTAGGGAATACTAAACTGTCTTAACTCTGCTGTGTGTTCCCCTCAAAGGATCGAAGCTGTAGCCCTTCTGTCCTGCACGCTGTGAACAGCACATGGAAGGACGGCCTACTGAACCGGAAACGGCCTTTTGTAGGAAGATGCTGTTACTCTTGCACACCCCAGAGCCAGGTTAACTAACTAGCTAACTCCTTTCGTGTGCAAGAAAAGTGGAATTCTCAAATAAGCTTGATGAGTATTAATTAAATAATTCTCATTAAATTAACTTGGTGCTAAAAATAATATGCATAGAATGATGATTATAAATGAAAATAAAGCTTGCTTATATTCTACATGCTTTTTGTTTCAGGGGAGACTTTTTAACTCCAGCATCCCCTCATTAGGACTTCGGAATGTCATTTACATCAATGAGACACACACAAGGTAAACAGTTCTGTAATCCTATGACCTGGTTTTTGGTACTCATTCAAGTATGCTTCCTCAGGTTCATGTTACTCAAGCCAATAAAGTCAGTATGTGTATATGCAAGAGAGTCCAATGGAAAACAGCAGGTGAAGGAGTGGAAACCAGCGACATTCATTTTTAACCATGTTTGTTAATGGATCCTTCCATTTCAGATCCAGTAACAGACAGCAGATGTAGGCTTAGCTGGTTTTTCCTACCTCGAAGAGAAACCTGGATCTGTGTCAAAGTCCAAAGCTTGTTTCTGACTGCGTGTTTAATTCTGCGTAGCTCTGTAACCGTTGCATGTGTTTGCATGCAGACACCGAGGCTGGCTGGCGCGGAGACTCAGCTATGTGCTCTTTGTCCTGGAGAGAGATGTCCATAAAGACATGTTCGCCCGCAACGTGGTAGACAACGTCCTCAACAACACCAGGCAGGAACTGATTATATTGTCGATTTTGTGTGCTGGAGAGTGTAACACCTAAATGAACGTCCTTTTTCCACTGTGTTCTTGGGACAGGGTGCAGGGTGCTATAGAGCAAGTGGCATCAGAGATGAAAACTGATCAGAAGGCCTTGAGTAAAGTGAGGCAGAGGGCCAGAGGCTTTCTGCAAGAAATGGTGGCCAAAATCTCACCTAACCTCTTGAGGTTCGTCTACATACTTCCGAAAATAAATATATTGGGCATTATTGCAATCTGACATAAACCTCTTTTGGAGTAACTTATCCGGTTCATAAACTTTGAATTGTTTAACCGATACAGGTTGGCAGGATGGACGCTGTTGAAACTGTTTAATGGCTTCTTCTGGAGCATTCAGATCCACAAAGGTCAGCTGGAGATGGTGAAGAAAGCCGCCTCTGAGGTATTTAGAGTTTCTGAACATCGTGAAAAATACTAATCACCTGCTGAGTGTTCTTGTTGATATCAAGTTGCATATCGCAAACTGTTTATTTTTTGTTTGTTTGTTTGTTTGTTTTTCAGTACAATGCGTCACTGGTGTTCCTGCCTGTGCACAAGTCTCACATCGACTACCTTCTCATCACCTTCATCCTTTTCTGTCACAACATCAAAGCCCCGCACATTGCAGCCGGCAACAATCTCAACATCCCCATCTTCAGGTGAGAGACATATTTATAATAACATACTCATGTGACAGTACTGGAATACATCATTGCGCTGATGTGACTTTTTTTTCCATGTTTGTTTGTATTTTAGCACGTTGATTCGCAAACTGGGAGGATTCTTTATTCGCCGTAAACTGGATGAGACCTCAAATGGACGGAAAGATGTTCTTTATAGAGCTCTGTTACATGCGGTAACTAGATAAACACACATTGCTTGTTACTGTTATTATTTCATCCTTTATTGTCTTGGCGTCTGCACAGATATAATCATTTTGAACGTAGTTTTTGTTTTCCCTATATTGCACCGTATGGGCCGATGAGAGATCTCTAAGCCTCTATGAAAAGCCCTAGTCAGGAATCCACCAGCACAGAGTCTAGTGCATTTTACTATTTTGTGTGTTTGTGACTGTTGTATGGTTGACATGACTGTTAGGGTTAGAGAGACACAATAAAAAGGCACAATCTTAAAGGCACGATAAAAAACAACTGAATTTCAAAATTGTGTGTGTGAGAGGGAGAGAGAGAGAGAATAACTCCTGCAGTCCATATGATTGTATTCAGTGGAACGACAATCAATCATTGAAATTAAATTCTATTAAAGATTCAAAGAAGGATTTACATAATGTGATTGTTCTGCGTCAAAGTAAAAATGTGAAAGCCCTATTTGATTACATCTCTAGGTATAAAGTTTTTTCATCTTTATAGTTGCCCAGTTTATAAAAGCCATGTTTCATTTTATCTCAGTTTTATCTAAATCTCAGCATTCGTGCCTCTGCCAAGATGTATTTGCTGTTGTTTTTGAAGTTAATTAGACTTTGGGCTGAGGGTAATGTAATTTAATCATGCTTCTCTCTGCTGTTCTCTTTCTAGTACACAGAGGAATTGTTGCAGCAGCAGCAGTTTCTGGAGGTTTATCTAGAAGGCACGCGTTCACGCAGTGGGAAACCGTCTCCGGTACACGCTGGCATGCTGTCCTTCGTGGTGGACGCCCTGTGTGCCGGTGCAGTTCCAGACGTGCTCATCGTACCCGTTGGCATCTCCTACGACCGCATTATTGAGGGCAATTACAACAGTGAGCAGCTGGTAAGAGGCTTATCTAAGAAACTACACAGAACCTAAAGTTACAGTTGAGTAACACCTCAGTCATTAACACACTTTAAAATAAAATCATGCATTGGAAAACGCAAGCTATGTGGCAGACTATTTGATAAGAAATTATCAGCAATGCAGCCGCAATATCAGGGCACTTTTTTTTTTTTTTTTTTTTTTAGCATTTTGCACTTTTTAACCAAGTGAAGAAATTTTATATAAAACATTTATATAAAAATACCTTACAAAATATATACATGCATATACATACAAAAATTTACTCTGACAAAAACCGTCAAATTACACAATCTGTTAAAACGAAAGAAGGAAGGTAGTTATTTGGAAAGGGAATAAAGTATGAAAGAACAAGAATAAGGAAGATCTTTCAATCTTTCCAATCTTCTATTGGGCTTCCAATCAGATTGTTGAATGTTGCATGGCAAGGGTTTCTGTCGTGGCACCCACTTTCACGGCTAAAAAAGCTGCTCAAATAAGAATTCAAGAATTCATTATAATTAATCATATAATGTATCTGTCTTCTTAAGTCTCTGTCTGTTGAGAATTTGAGTATAATACCCTGTTTAGGGCTGTTTGCCCTTTACTCTGCTTGTAGTTTAATGATGCAGACGCACAGCAGCCAGTCGTTAGGAATGTTTTGCTGGACAGTAAATGCACTCTTATATTGATAACGTGTAATGTTCTGTAAATAATGATGTTTGAGATTCTTCAGAATATTACATAGATGTGGAGACTGATTATTCAGAATATTCCTAATTTTCTGTTAGATGAATGGTGTTTGAAAAATACTTTTTACACACACACACACACACACACACACACACACACACACACACACACACACACACACACACACAGAGTCTGCTTGTTCTGGCTTCATCTTGTCTCCTCTAAATGGAATTTTTTTTTTTTTTTTTCAGACACAATTAAATGAGTTAAGTTGAGAGAGTCGAACTGAAATTGCCTTCAGGTCAGAATAATAGTTGAATAATGGTCTATAGTAGCAGTGCTTCCTGTGCTGTGTGTAGGGCAAGCCCAAGAAGAATGAGAGCCTGTGGGGAGTGTTGTGTGGTGTGTGGAGAATGCTTCGGAAGAACTACGGCTGCGTGCGTGTGGACTTCACTCAGCCTTTCTCTCTCAAGGTCAGAAAACCTTCCACCTTTCTTCACGTCATCACGACATCACTAATCTGTCCTCCATGATCCAAATGTCCTTTTTTTCCCCCCACATTTACCATTCCATAGGAGTATCTTGACACACAACGAAGTCGGAATCTGCCAGCCCCACTGACTCTAGAGCAGATCCTCATCCCAACCATCATCGCAGCTCGGTACAACCTTCACTCGCGTTACCCGTTTTTGTTATTTGCTTAAGCTTGTGTGTCTTATGGTGAAAGATGTATTTCCTGCACAGGCCAGATGAGGCTGTGTTTAATAGAGAAGAAGAAGAGCACCCGGATTCCAGAGAGCTGTCTGACGAGCCCTGGAGAAGGCAGGTCATCTCTAACCTGGCCAAGCACGTTCTCTTCAGTAAGAGTGCTCAAAAAGCCTGGAGTTTCCCAGCTTTCTCTAAAGCTTTTTCTTTAGTGATCAAATGGCTGGCAGCTTTTAAGGGTTACTAGTGGTCACGCAATCCTCCCTCTGGTGGTATGTTCTCAGCCAATCACATTCCCTTGTGTTTGAATGCACTCAGCCAGTGTTCCCCCCTTTTTTTTTTTTTTTTTTTTTTTTTTTTTTTAAAAAGCACAATGGGTCAAAGGATTTGGAGAACGGGTAGAACTGCAGCTTGCTTGTAAATGTTTGATATAAACCCAACACGAACCTGAAACTGAATTTGTCCTACATCCTCATGCTGAGAAACAGTTTTTGTGTCAGTTTCAAAAGTTCAGTAATTTTTTAATAATCATTTCATTCCTGTGCCTTCCTGGTATACAAATCTGTAGTGATGAAAGCTTTTCGGTGTTAAATATTTCATTTAGAATAGTAATAAAAAAGTAGAATAGAATAGGAAGAAAAACGCGTGTTGAAATCGTAAGACCTTTCAGTTCATGACTTTATTTACTTACTTAGCAATTAAAAACCATTATTTTTCTTTGCAACAGCTGCCAACAAATCCTCAGCAATCATGTCTACTCATATTGTGGCCTGTCTCCTGCTGTACAGGCACAGACAGGTGAGGACTCGGTTACCAAACAGCCACATCCTCTACATTTAACTTTGCGGTAATGTGATAAGAGATTGTGTAGGTTTGCCGATGCTAATACAGCATTTCATTTCCTCACAGGGTGTGTTGTTGTCCAAGCTGGTAGAGGACTTCTTCAACATGAAGGAAGAGATCCTTTCAAGGGACTTTGACCTGGGTTTCTCAGGGAACTCCGAGGACGTGGTGATGCATGCCCTCAACCTGCTGGGAAACTGTGTGAATGTGACCAGCACTAACAGGAACACCGAGTTCATCACCGCCCCAAGCAACACTGTGCCAGCGCTTTTTGAGCTCAATTTCTACAGCAACGGCCTCTTCCATGTCTTCATTGCTGATGCCATCATAGGTAAACTGTCCTAGACACCTAGAGATACACACATTCATGTCCAGTTAAAACCAGAGAAAACGGCAATGTATAGTCTTACTGCGTTTGGGGTATTACTGAATGCTTCAGGCCACTGGATCCCAACCCTGGTCTTGGGTGTTGTAATGTTGTCCTACGCTAACACATCTGACGCACCTAATCATTGAATTAATAGTCTTTTAATAGCCTCTCGTGATTTGACGAGGGTGTGTTGGTGCAGGGAAACATTAAATCATGCAGGATGGGGGTGTACTTGTGGACCAGGGTTATGAGCCTGTGCTTCAAGCGTTATTTAAAATTCCATATCTTCATCTGAGAAAATGATGCCATGAAGCAATCTGTATGTAAAAGAGACTCACAGTCATGTGTAGGGTTGTAACGGTATACCGGTATGGCGGTTTATTGTGATATTGACATGTACGATTATCATATCATGCACATTT
>JAOVYU010000067.1:13770032-13785051 GCA_025674565.1 Synodontis membranacea
TACTGCCCTTGTACATGACAATGGTGCAAACATTGTGGCTGCTGCAAAACTACTGGAGGAGAAACATGGGTGGACCAGTATACGCTGCACTGGCCACACATTGCAGTTGGTGATTAATGCTGCTTTAAAGGACAAAAACATTGAAAGAGCTGTTGGAGCTGCAAGATGTCTGGTAGAACACTTCAAAAAAAGTGAGCTAGCCTGCAGTAAGCTCAAAGAAAAACAGAAACAAATGGACACACCTGAGCACAAGCTTGTTCAGGATGTAAGTACCAGATGGAACAGTACATTCTACATGATTGACAGACTGATTGAACAGAGGTGGCCTTTAACTGCTACTCTGTCTGACCCATTGATCACTTACAGAGGCAAACGCTATCTGGATTTGAAACCAGACCAGTGGAGTCTGCTCGAAGAGCTTTCCACTGCTCTTAAGCCTTTCGAATGTGCAACTGTTTTTATGAGCGGGCAGGAATATGTAACAGTCTCCGCATTGCCTCCAATTGTGAAAGGGCTGTTAAAGTCTACTGAAGGTGCTACCTTTGATTCAGGTCCAGTGAAGTCCTTCCAAGCCAAAGCAGTTAAGCAGCTTCAAATCAGATGGAACCAGCTCTTTGAGCAGGCAGATAATCCTGTGATTCTCTCCTCTGCTCTGGACCCAAGGTTCAGAAGACTGAAATTTCTGTCACCTGAGCAAATTATAACCGTGCAGGCTAAAGTGCAAACTGAAGCACTCACAGCAAAAAAGGAGATGGAACAGCAGCAGCAGCAGCAAACAACCACCTCAGCCAGAACAGCAGAAGCTAAACCCTCAACATCGTTGCTTGACTCACTCCTTGAGTCTGGAGGCAGCAGTGAGGAAGAGAGCAGAGAGGAGAAAGCTGAGGAGGACCTTAACACTCAAATAAGGAATGAAGTCCTGGCCTACTTTGTTGAGAGGCCCCTAACCAAGGATGAAAATCCTTTGGATTGGTGGGGACATAATAAAGAGAATTACCCCACCTTGGCCAAATTAGCCAAATCCTACTTATGTATCCCGGGCACCTCAACACCATCTGAGCGTCTGTTCTCTGCTGCAGGTTGCATAGCTTCCAAAAGAAGAGCCAGCCTCAACCCAGATCATGTGGACATGCTGACATTTTTGCATTCCAATTCAAAATTTTGGAATCAGTGAATAAGAAATGTTCATATGCACAACTTTGAGCAGTGAGATTTCTGTTCTACCTCTGTATCGAAAAGTAATATTTTCTTTATTCCAATTAAACATTTTGTAGAAGTGAATAAGAAATATTTATATTGCAGCACTTTGAGCAGTGAAAGTTGACCTGTTCTTCTGATTTCTACCTCTGTTTCAAAAAGTAATATTTGTTTTTTTTATTTATCATTTTGATATTTCAACAAATTCTGCTGCTTAATATTATTTTCAGCATGCTTTTGTCCTAATTTCATAATGTGAATATAATAAGAGTACAACAATTGTTTTGCTTTTTATTTATTTATTTATTTATTTATTTATTTATTTATTTATTTATATTTTGGATATTTAGAGAAGTTTTACTGTTCAAAAACAAACTTTGTCTTTGATTTAAGGTTTAAAATGTCAAAATTAAAGATCATTAAACTCTATATGTGGCTTTTGCATTTTTACTAAAGTTTACTTTTATACATACATAATACCCTGATTTATGGTTTTATAATGTTATAAGCAAAACGTCAAATTAAAGAAGAGTTTAGTTTTTATCCAATTAATCGATTAATCGAAAAAATAATCGCCCAACTAATCGATAATCAAAATAATCGTTAGTTACAGCCCTAATAAATATGTAGCTAACCAGGTCTAATTACCTCTTGACAAAATTATAATCAGTGATAAATTAATATTTGTTTATTTTACAGTGACTAGGAATTGATAAGGGAATCAATAAAGAACCGGATCGTTAAGAGGAATCGATGATGGCACCGACATCAAGCATTTCTTAACCATTCCCATCCCTAATGTTAAAGGAATTAAGAGTGACAGATAGATTGCAGGAAATTGCTTTGGCTAGCCAGGGTACTTTAAAAGATGTGGGCCCATATTCACACTCTTACCTTGAGAGTATACTGCTTTAAGTCTCTCCTTAAAACCTATTCAATTACTGGGAGGAACTTTTACTAAGGAGTTCCTAAAAGTGGAAAGGCAGGGTTGACACCGTTGTTACGGATAACAGCATGCAAAGCAGTGCAGTAGGTCTTCTTGGTTTAGTTTTCTCAGAAGCACTGTCATTTTCTTCTTCGCTTCTGGAACAGACACAGAACGAGTTCCCTTGGGTGCACAACTTGATTTTAGGGAAGTCACATGGTGGTAGATGGGGTGAATTGTGAGGCTGGTCAAGTGCTGTGGTGATTTCTGGGCCAAACACTCCTTCGCTGAGAGTGCTGTGTGTGCTGGTGTGTTGTTCTATTGAAGGAGGAAACCGTTTTCCCACAGCTGTGGTCTCTTTCTTTAGAAAGAAAAGCTTTTTTTGTAGTAGTGTTGGTTCACTGTTTCTCCATCAGGAACCCAGTTCTCCATAATTAATGCCAAAGAAAACAATTAACATGGCCTTGACCATGGTTATGCTTTGTGGGGCTTACTTCCTCAGGGGTCCCAAGTGTTTTCCAGTGCATTGAATGCCGTTTTGTCTCAGAGGAACTTTTTTTACTGAGAGGAACTTTTACGTTGACCCCATTGTTACAGATAACAGCATGTTTCAGAAATTAATATTCAGAGTTTTTAGCTGATGTGTAGTTTTCAAAAGTTTAGGACCTGCTTTGAGTGCTAAAGGCCAAAGGTAAAAGGCCAGCTAAGAGCTACTCTGGATTGCTTGTAAATACAGTATGTCTAAGTTTTGCTCTGAACATAACATAATCATATTTTTTTTCCTCTTTTAGTTCTTTTTTGGTTGTTTGTTTGGGTTTTTTTGGCCTGTTGTGTGATTATGTAGCATATTTTGATTATCATTCTCTCTGTTCAAAGCCTTGTCAGACTGTCTACCAGGTCTTCCACGATGCTGTGACCAGACTGATCCAGTATGGAGTTCTGATTGTCGCAGATGTAAGTGCTCTTGAAACTCACCTCTATGTTCCTCTTTTGTCAGATATAACCCACGTAATATTCCATTCATCTGCAGATAAAATCAGTGTTTCGGACCTCCTGCGGTGAACCATCAAAAATCTTGTAGTGAAGCAGGAGCATAACCAAGCCATAAATAAGGCGAAGCCTTTATTTATTTATTTTTACATATACGATGGCTGCCACAATAATTGGCACTCCATGTAAAGATGAATAAAAAGGGCTACAAAAAATCCACCCTTTGCTGAAGTAGCTTAATCTCAAACTGAAAAATTAGAACAATCCCACCTGTAATTGAAATACATTTATTCAGAGAAAACAAATTACTGATCAAGAAATAATTCTTTTCAACAAAAATCACATGAAACGATCATTGGCACCCGTCGAAATTCTTGTGAATACAATGTTTCATGTTTTTTAAGTTGAAAGTTTTTGAGTTGATTGGAGTGTGTTGAACATCACACCATTGTGCGATTCTTTTCTTTGCAGATTCCAGCTTGTTAGGAAGCTGGGGTCAGAGTGAAGGGTCAGATCGGGCTCAGGGCCTTATTCAAGGGCCCAAGAGTATCAGTGCTGTGACTTGAACCCTGACCTTCTGATCAATAACCCAGTGCCTTAATCGCTGTCAGGATTCCTTGCTGATTTCTTTCCTCTTCCTCTTTCCCTAACATCAAAACGTACATGTCTTATGATGTAACCCTAACCCCTTAAGCACAACTAATGTATTAAACTACACTGTGTTTGGACATTTTTGTTTTGGTCATTTAACATGCTTCCAGTTGCATATATCTTGGTCAGGTGTACACACATAATATTTTTGTTCATATTTTTAAGTAGAAAGTCAGAAGACATTATGTTCTCATAAACATAAAGATATGTTTATAAAAATGAACTTAACGGGGGAAAAGTACTCGCATATTACAAAAATTAGCACTTCATTTCACAGCTTCAAGCTTCAAAACACTTTTTGGGGGGGGGGAGTCAAAGATGATTTGGCAATGCTGTTATTTATGCTAATTACTACTTATCATATGTCTGTGGTGAAAAGTCATGCGTTTTTTGCAGCATTGCAAAAAAAAGTCTTTTATTCCCTCTAAAAAAGATTGTTATTTATTGAAGGGTTCTGAAATTCCATGCTCTGTTTGCGAAGGAATGGGCAGAAAAAAGCCGAAATTGGTATAGTGGTAAGTCAGCTCTCCGGTGTAGATGTTTCCACTACCTTTGATAAAAGACTGATTCTTTTATATTTATATAAGTTTGTGCTTTTAAATGAGCCTACTTGTACAAAATCAGATTTTCCAAACTATACTGAATTGTTTTCAGGATGGAAAATTTTACACCATGTGTTATCTCAGTTCTCACCATTGTGCATCAATGAGATTGCATGAAGTTCAGTTATGAATGCCTGTTATTTTTTGTTTCTAGAATGGGATTCAGTTTTTACTGTAAAGGATGTGAATCACAGTTTTAAATGTTTTAAAAGGACACACTGTACTCAGTATGAAACCTTTATACCTTCTATAGGAAGGAGACAGACAGTTTCAACATGAATGGCTGAAGTCTGGGTTCCCCGTCTTGGTGGAAAAAGCCTTGGATATAACAGAAAAAGCCTTAGATCAAGCAAAAATAAAAGAATTATATTTGTAACAATTAAAGCATTTTTTTTTAAATAATGTTTTGCATGTGAATTCTTATTTTATTTATTTTTTCAAATCATTTTTTTCATTTTAATAATCATATTTTTTCATTTTTGTTTTGATTCATTCTTTAATTGTTGACTATTTAGCCAGTGATGTATATATGGTATGGCTATTAAATAATGAGCCTGATGCTGAAATTAAATTTTAAAGAAGAAAACTTGCCATTACTTTCCATTACTTTCCCCTTCAATATATTTCCCTTCTGCAGCTACACACCACTGCATTCTGCTCTTCAACTGATCAAAGCCGTGCAGAAGGTTTTCTTGTTTTAGTTGTCTCAGAAGCACTGTCATTCTCTTTTTCAGTTCTGAAACAGACTCAGAACTAGTTCCCTTGGGTGCACAGTTGACTTTAGGGAAGTCGCAGGGTGTTAGATCGGGTGAATTGTGAGGTTGGCCAAGTGCTGTGATGCATTTCTGGTCTGTACTGGTCTGTACTGCTCAGTCTCGTTATATAATTGCTGCACCATGTACAGTGATACCTCTGGTCATGACCATAATTCGTTCCAAAATTCCGACACGATTTGGTCATGACCCGAAAGTAATTTGCCCATAAGATTGTATGTAAATACAATCGTATGAACTGTATGTAAATTTTTTTTTTTAAGCACAAAAATAGTTAAGTATGCTATAGAATGCACAGTGTAATAGTAAACTAAATGTAAAAACAATGAATAACACTGAGAAAACCTTGAACAACAGAGAAAACTAACACTGCAAGAGTTCGCGCTAGACCCTTACGAACCGCTCGCTGTAAACACTTTTTTTTATGAGTTTTAAGCACTGGGGGAAAAAAATCCTTAATTTATACAAAAACTAACCCTAAACAACCAAGAAAATTAAACTTGCATGAGTCGAGTTCTGTGGTGAAGTGAGGAGGAAGCTGGGTGGAGAGGAGATTACAGATTTGAGGGAGAGTCTGGCTCTGCGATGGAGCGATGTTCACATTCAGGTGTTTCCTCTCTTGTGGTTTCTTCTATTTCTGGTGTTTTTAGCTGTTTAGCTGGTGGACCAGACTTCACGGAATAGCGGTCTAAAGTGACTTGACTTTTCCTGCGCATTAAAAGCTTTTTGGTTTTCTTCGTCACCAGTTGTGAAATTTTGGCCAACTTTTTGATTGTAACCTGATTTGTACGTGTTCGGAAACGTTCGTGACCAGAGGTTCTACTGTTTATGAGCAAGTTGATTATTATTTTGTCGAGTATCCACTGATGATAAACAGGCAACCTCTTTCTTTTCTGTTTGATCAGATATTTTTACATTAACAGGAACATCAGCAGGAAGCGTTGGTGCTGAAATAATTCAAACATAGATTGTTGATGGATTGTTTTTTAAATTGAAATTCAGTTAAATAAAACAAAATCACTTGTTTTTTTCCCCCAGTTTTCAGAGTCTGTACAACTGATAGCCTCGGATTCTTGTTCTTGATGTGGTCTTCTGCTGTCATAGCACATCCACCTCAGGGTGTGATGTTTGATGTGTTGTGCATGCCGAGATGCTTAAAGAGCACTTATTTGAGTTACAGTAGGCTTCATGTAATCTCAAACCAATCTGTTCATTCTCTGATGTCTCATATCAACAAGTTGTTTCAGCCTGCAGATCCTCCGCTCACAGTATTTCTTTCATTGTTTTTCGCACCATTCCGTATAAACTCTAAAGACTGTTGTGTGTGAAAATCTCTGAGATCAGCAGTTTCTGAAATACTCGCACCAACACACACTGGGACTAACTATGGTTAAAGTCAATGAGATTACATTTTCTTTTTATCTCATTGTGGATGTGTAGAATAATTGAAGCTCTGTACCTGTATGATGAGCTGATTAGATAACTGTATAAATGTGTAGTTGTCCTGGTGTTTCAAATAAAATGAATAGTGAGTGTACAGTATATGATGTACAGTATATGATGGTCTGATCACAGTATATGATGGTACTATTATTGTGTTTTACTTGGAACTGATTCTTGATCCAAATGTGACTCAGTCTGGTGGGCTTCATAGTCTGTTCATTCTTTTTAAATCTTGCCTCTCTCATGGTAGCATTTTTATTTTCATGTTAAGCATTGAACTCACTCTATGAATCCTGGTTATGTCCAGCACTGAAATCTACCATTGACTAAATGACCATATACTCTGGTTATTACTGGGAATCTAAACTATATGTGGACAGACATCACCTACATCTATATGTTGCTGTGTTCAGGTGGATCAGGAGGAGTTGAGCCCTTCAGAGGAACCCTGGCCTAAGAAGTTCCCAGAGCCTCTGTCCTGGAGGAGTGATGAGGAGGATGAGGATAGTGACTTTGGAGAGGAGCAAAGGGACCGGTATCTGAAGGTGAGTGTTAGAAAACAGCAGAAATTGACTAATATATGATGCTGCCAAATTAATTTTGTTGAATGGGGTGTTTTATCTATTTTACTAAGGTATACTAGAATTTATTCAAATAAAATTAGATTTATAAAAAGAAAATGTAATTTTTTTTAAATCAATATTATTGTATAACAAAACAAAAGGTGATTATTGCAAAGGTATGTATGAATTTGTATGAAAAATTCATATCTAAACCACCCACCCACCCACCCGTCCAACCCAACCACCCACCCACCCACCCACCGACCTTGGCCTTGGCCGCTCACTTATGACCCTGTTGCTGGTTCATGGGTTGTCCTTTATTGGACAGTGTTTGGCAGGTCCTAACCACTGAACACCAGGAAAAAGACCTGCTGTTTTGGAGATGCTCTGGCCGAGGAGTCTAGCCATCACAATTTGGCTGAACTGCCTGTTCTCTAGTATATATCCTAGCCCTTGACCGGCGCCATTGTAACAACAACTTCAATGTTATTACGATCAGTGCGATCCTGAGACAAAACAGCAGTCAGTGTGCTGAAGTACACGTGGGTCGCCAGATGAAGAAAGCACCACAAAGCAAGTCCAATTCAAGGCCATGTTAATTGTTTTCTTTGAAATTAATTATGGAGAACTGGGTTCCCGATGGAGTAACAGTGAGCCAACACTATGACAAAAAGGTTTGTGAAACTTTGTGAGAAAGTATCGGGAGAAAGAGGCCACTACAATGGTTTCCTCCTTCAGCAGGAAAATGAGCCAGCACAGCGCTCTCAGTGAAGCAACTTTTGGCCCAGAAACACATCTTGACCACGCTCCCTATTAACCTGATCTAGCACCATGCAACTTTTTTCTTTTCCCTGACATCAAGAGACGCTCAAGGGAACTTGTTTGGAGTCTTTTCCAGAAGTAAAGAATAAAACAATGAAGCTTCTGAGACAGCTAACAGAAGAAGACCTACTGCATTGCTTTGATCAGTGGAAGACCAGCAGTGTGAATGTAAATGAAATGCAAGTTTTCTTCCTTATAATTGAATTACAGCTTCAATCTCATTAACTAGCTGCACCTTGTGTGTGTGTGTGTGTGTGTGTGTGTGTGTGTGTGTGTGTGTGTATACACATATATATCAGGAAATTTAGTGGTCTTTTAAACATGTGTTTGATATCATGGTTATTTGTGAGGTTGATTGTATCTGTTTTTGCCATATATATAACTTCCTTGTTTTGCTAAACGTGATGTGCACTTATACAGTGCAAAATCTGGAGTCATTTAGCCTTGGTCTCTGATTAGTTTTTTCAGAAGTTAGTCATGAGGAAAGTATGACCTGTAAGTGACAGCTTCAGCTGCTGAAAGCAATATCACATTGGCGATCTTTCAAAATCTTTCCAAACAGAATTTAGAAGTGTCTTTTTAGCAAGTATCGTCACTATTCTTTAAAAATATTATGTTATTATAACAGTAAAATACAGAAATGCTTTTATAATTTTTATTGAAAAATGAATGAAATTTGTATTAGAATTGGCGTTAGCTGGTTCTGAATTACTCAGCATACTCGCATGAGGTAAATGTAATGAATGTGTTGTCAGTAAATGTGTCACACAGTGAAAGTGTGATGTAATGTATTAATTTTTTTTCCCACTGAACAACCTTTGTTATACAATAACATGTTAAAAAAAAAAATCATAATTTCATCACTCTTCCAGTAAACAGTACTAGGAATCATTTCGGTTATCTGGGTGTCAAGATCTCTAAGGACTTGCCTTAATCTCACCACACTTGCATGTTACTAAAAAAAAAAGGCACAAAACATCTGTGAGTGAGGAAACCACCCTTGTATGCGGCCACAAAACGGAAACAAAGAAAACAGAGTAAGCTGTGTTAAGGAACATTCTGTTTTTAATCTAAGTGCAAATGATTCATATACCTTAAGGGAAAAACACACTTTCCTCCAATGTCCAATCATGGGTACTTGTGTGTCTTTCCTTGTCTGCTTGAGTATATGCACCATCCGAAAGTATTGGAACAGTAAAGCTTTTGTTTCTGCTATTCCCTGAACATATTATATACATTTGGGTTTGAAATAAGGTTACCCCTGTCCTGTGGAGAGATGTGGAGGTCAGTGTGATGTCAGTGACTGTTTTTTTTTTTTGTTTGTTTGTTTGTTTGTTTATTTAGTTTTATATGATTTAATAGATCAGTGTTCAGCTTTAATTTTCTGATATCTTTACATGTAGATGTGTTAAACAACTGGCAGTTATGACCCAATTATTAGTTGAGTTAAAGGTACGCTGTGTGCACAATTATTAGGCAAATTGTATTCCTGAGGATTAATTTTGTTGTTGAACAAATACAGTGCTCTCATTCAATCTACATGTGCATAAATCTCAAATCTGAATACTTAACAAAGAGTAAGTGAGTTTTGGCTTTTAATCACAGCTCTGGTCAGCACATAAAAAGATTAAGTATCTAACTCTTATGTTAACATTTGAACTCTTTCCCTAATAATGATGAGGTATTCAGTCAATTACGATTCTCTGCCCATAATGAGGTATAAGATGCATTCTTGATCAAAATAGATCAAAATAAATTACAGATCACTCAATAAATGAAGAATCACTCAATCACTCGATAAATGAAGAATGACAAATAATTTAACAAATAATGTAACCCCCCTCCCACTATTTGAAATAGTAATTTCAAACTTAATTACAAGTTGACCATTTTAATTAAAAAATTTTTTTTTAAATATTTATTTATTGTAAAAGAGCTCCTGCTGCCCACCGGCAGTACCTTCACAGCCCAAAAGGGGGCCAGAGATCACACTTTGGAAAGCACTGTTCTACACTTTTGTACCATACCACTTGAGCCTCCTACCTGGTCTTTCCTATTAGACTGCATATCCTTTATTGTAATTCATTTTGCACAGTAGTCTTGTCCTACTACATGGCCAAAAGTGTGTGGACATCTCGTCATCACACCCATTACTGTATAGTGACACTCACACGCCGGAACACAGTGGAGATCAGACAAGTTGGCTCTTTTTGCTACCCAGTGCAATGGCTGGGAGTAGTCTTTATTTAACCACAAAGGCATGGGAAACACAAACACACATCAACCACACCGTTACGAGTGGAATACGAATAACCCAACACTTAGAACCTGGCCGAGGCCGTTAAACTAACTAAGCAGAGCCAGGAGGGTGAACACACCCCCGGCATAGACTGCCCCTTTAAACACACACAGAACACAGCAAGGGATGACGGTCGCCGGCCAGCACCCCGCCCACGCTACAATATGTAGTTCAGTTAAGAAGCCTGCTACCAAGCATTCCACTATGCAGTCGATAATTAACACAAGCCAAGCCTTGGCATTTTGGAAGGGAGCATGAAACACAGATTTGTTCCTCCATCAGTAACATGTACAGTATAACAGAACATGAATATTAGTCTCCTTTAATCATTTGTAAAATGGTTAAAAATTGCCAAAATTAAAGAAACACAATGCGAAGGTTAATTAGGTACATGTTAAATCATGAGATATTTGTTTACATTAAGATGGTCATGAAGAAGAACAACATATTGCATGACTGCTATGACAGCTTCCTGGGAAGAGGAAGTGAAAAATTCTCAAATTGCTCCATTAGGTAAGGTTTACTGGCTCATATACTGTACAGTCATGAAATGGAAAATGTTCACTGCCTGATTACTGGCAGGGACGTTATCAAAAAACACCTTGTAGTCCTGTGACAGCCATTGATGAGTCATTTATGTTTTGTGATCCATTTTTTTTTTTCTTTCTTTTTTTTGTAAAATAAGGGACAGATCTGTCTGTAATAAGACAGGATTTCAAACATGGCTTGTACTGCCAGTTAATCAACATTGTGATCTGGCATTGTCTGTATATTTCATTCGTTTGCAGGTGAGCCCGTCCCCTGAACACCAGGAGTTTTTCACCTTTATGCAGCGAGTGCTCAGCCCTGTGCTGGAAGCCTACAGTGGGGCGGCCATTTTTGTACACAGCCTTCACTCGCCCATGAAGGAGAACGAGTATACACACAAGCTCTTCAAATACCTGCTCATGCGCACTGAGAGGGGGGTGGCAGCCTATGGTCAGTCTCTAGCAGCCCGTACTAACTGTCTGTTTCTATGTCTCTCTGTTTTCCTCTAATTTCTTTCTTTCTTTCTTTTTTGTTAGGAGAGAGTGCTACACACTACCTCGTGAAAAATACAGTCAAAACATTTAAAGAACTGGGGGTGAGATTGAACAAAATACAGAACTGTAAATCTGTGTATACATTTTGTATAAGCAGAGATATAGCAGTGAGAATATGTGCAGTAAAGTAAAGGCGGTGTGTGTGTGTGTGTGCTTAATTGACAGGTGCTGAAGGAGCGCTGTGAGAACGGGGTGTGTTGTCTGGAGCTGAGTGCTACGTTCCAAATTCAGGCCAACAGGAACAAGCTCTTGCAGTACATCCTGGGCTTCAGCCTGCTGTGAGCCATGAGATTCATTTCTCCGTCTTGCTCAAGGGCTTCTAAAGGCTACAACAACTGTCAAAGGTGCTACTCTATGGAAGATTTTACCTAGAAGTGCCTTCAGCAAACACCTAGGACTAGGTCAAGCCAACTTTCGCAGTTTATTTCTCTCACACCTGTGACAAAGGACAGATATGCAGCTAGCTCACCCATCCCTCGAGCACCACTCAGACAGCTATGATGATGAATGTTGTCAGATTTTGTTTTGCTTTTGCTTTAGGTCTTGGTTAAGTTTTAGTTTGGCTCAGAGAAAAAAAGGAACGTCTCGCTTTATGTAAATTAGCTGCCTTCAATTTAGAGAAGTGTACTTCAAGGATTTCTGGTGTACATAATATATTTTAAGGGCATTAATCGGACTGGAATTGCTGGGTAGCCTGTATATAGAGAGTGTAGCTCCCATCTTTCACAGACTGTCCTGTAAGTGTAAAGAAATATTCAGACCAGAAACACAATCGCTGTTTAGCCCTGCAAAAAAAAGAATATGACAGCTGAACTGTTACCTTTTCACAGATTACACCGTGGACTATATTTCACTGAAGTAGTAGGTGTGTAATAACAGCATGTAGCAATAGTCTTAATTTAGTGAAGCCGTGCTTCAGACACTGGTGTCCAGACACCATGGCTCCATTTAGAATTGAATTTACGATGTTTACAGCGACTTTCCTTACAGAGGGCCGATGGACATCCTAGATTATATAGGCCCATATATGTTGTTATTATTATTATTATTATTATTATTATTATTATTATTATCCCTGAACAAATTCTCACAGGTTATTTTAGCTAATGGTACTTCTGCTATTTTAACATACTGAACTACAGTGTTTGACTGAGAAAATTATCATGTTAGACGGGGGAAAAACTTCTGGGACCTAAATGACTAAATACAATTAGATAATCCGCAGGATTTCTTTTTATACATGGCAGCATTTAGAAAGAAATGCACTTTAATAGATTCGAAATATAAAACTGAGATGAAAATCATGTTTTTTTTTTTTTGGCTTTTTTTTTTTTTAAGCTTTTTATGTGAAATTTGCTAATTAATTCTTTAATTTCTCTTTAAAGAAATGTCTTGGAACACCATTTTTCCATAGATTTTGTTCATCGAGGAAACCTTGGTCGCTTTACAGGGGTGTTGGGGTTTTTTTTTTTGTTTTTGTTTTTTTAATTCGTGATCAGGTACATGCTTTCAGGGTGCACGATCTAGCTTTCTTGAGTGAGCAAAATTGCACGCATCATAAACCACCTAATTTCCCTGAGGGTTTTTATATTATAGGTACTTCAAACTCAGTACCGCAATTTTCTGTATTTCTATTATCATGATTTAATATTCAAAACAAATGCCTCAGATATTCTTTACTGATTAGTGCAATAGATTTTTTCCTCTCTTTTACTCCTAGTGAATCCTGCAGCTAATAGATGAAAATGTTAAGTAGTTAATTAAAAAAAAAAAAAAAAAACATGCTGAAAGAACTTGCAAAATGATGTGTTAATTGTGAGCATGACATTTTTTTTTTCCAAGCGTGTTGATTTCGAAAGTGATTTTATTGTGCTATGATTAACTGTAGTTCCGTCTTTTGCAATGTAAATTGAGAAATATCTTCTCAGTGATGTGGGGCAAATAATTACTCTAAATGTCATGAATGAATTGCTCGAGTGCTCAACTTATAGTGAATGTGCAACTTGTCCTTGTGTGTGAAGAGCAATGCTCTTCTTTTTTGCTTAATCGTGTTTATTATGGGCTGCTTAGATGAAAAAAAGGATATGTTGGTATTTTAAATGCTTGTTTGCCTGAAAGTTTTTTTGACTTGGGAAAGAAATTGTAAGACTTTGCCAAAACATACTTATAGTTAAAAATATATGTACACTAGTATATAGGAGGCCTACCATGAACTGTGTTTAATTACCCCAATATGAATAATACTGTGCTCTTTTACAAGATCAGTTCTTAACTTTGACAAAGTTAAATATTAACAATATGAAATATTTTATGTCATCTTTGGCTAGATGAATAGATCATAATGTCGAATAGTCCTCTCGTCCTAGCTTCTTTCATTTCCCCACCAGTGATTTGCATTCTGTATTTGTAAACTACTTGCTTGTTTAGTGAAGTTTAAAGCCTGGCATATGGACACTGGCATTTCTTAGTTACCAGTCTTCAGTTTACTCATTTCTATAGAAAAAAAAAATGAGTGAATTTATTTAATGTCTCAGAATTGGAGAGTTGATGTAATAATGCACCGAAACTGTCTCAAACAGATGGAGACTACACGTCACATTATGTTACAGTGAGTAAGAAAGAAAGAGAGGTTGATTCAGGCCCTCTCTCCTTCTCTCTCTCACGATCGTAAAAAAAAAAAAAAAAAAAAAAAAAGACAATCCAACTGGTGTGAAAAACAGACTACAATCTACTATTATACAGAGAAAGATGCAGTAGTAGTCAGCAAAGCAAACAACAGACCCGCTTATTTAGCAGTCATCATATGAGCTGTATAGACATAAGGATAGTAACAACAATATGCAACCTCAAAACCAACCTGCTACAATAAACAATCAAAAAACCTGACGAGACAATAAAAATAAAAGGTTTTCCTTTATATTCAGAGTCTAGCACCAGCGTTTACAAAAACAATGCTTACAGTCGTTTCTTTCTCATTTCAAAAGCCTGAGTAATGTTCAGTTGTTTTGCTCAATTCAGGGCTTCCTGTTTGCTTTCTAACGCACAAGAGAAGCTGAATCTGGCTACCTCCAACGTTGCCATCTTGATTACACGTCATAAATTTAGATCATGCAATAACACCAGTCATCAGCTTTCAAATGTATTTGTGTCAGAACTTGAGTGGACAGAACTGATTTAACATGAATGTGCATTTCTTTCTCAAGCACATTATTCAATAAAATAGAAATCATGAATTAAAGACATGATCTGCTGTTGTCACAAAATTATTTTCAAGATAGAATACTAAAAGTCGTTTTAAACATGGTGTGTACAGGAATACACCAGTGATGTGTAGCTTTTGGGGTGGGTGGGGGGGCAAAAAGTTCTTCTTTGTTGTTGAAATTTTTATGCGTATGCTCTTTTAAGGTAGAGTAAGAAGTAAAAGTTAAGTTTATAACAAATCAGTTATCAGTATTGGCTGATTTTAGAGAATACGAAAATCAACTGCAGAACAAAGATCACTTTGTGGAAACGAGTCAACTGATTTGGCTGACTGAAGATGTTTAATTCCAACAGAAAGAGTCTACATGTCACATTATGCTACGCTGAGTAAGAAGGAAAGAGAGGTTGATTCAGGCTGTCTCTCCTTCTCTCTCTTACGACCGTAAAAAAAAACACACACACACACATATA
>JAOVYU010000067.1:13834272-13846144 GCA_025674565.1 Synodontis membranacea
AGTGTAAAACAGAGATAGTTATACGTGAAAGGTTTTCACACAGCTGTGTAAACACCTTGTTTGATTAGTGTAATTTATGTTGCCTGTCTAAACCTAGTTACAAACTGCAACCGTTTAATACAACGTCTTGAATTTCTAACAGAATTCATAGTAAATATTAGTCATAATTTTTATTAACGTCTCCTTTTTTTGGCCACTTTGACTGCCTCAAAGTGATTAATAAAATGATCTTAAGTTAATAGTTATAGGAGCTGTTTCCAACAGTTGATTGTTCTTTTTTATTGAATAAAATGCTATGCGTAACTGTGATAGCTGACTCACTTCTCTTTCCTGTAAGTGTGAGTATCAGCATGTGTGATTTTTTTTTTTTCTTCTTCTTCTGTCGTATCAGGGTGTGTTTCTCTAGGAGGGTGGGACAGTAATGAATGCTTATTATTCAAGTGCCGAGTGGGAGTGTTTATAGAACCTCTTCTAAATTCTTGAAATGCTAATAGAAAGACACTTGAACGTGGGTGAGTGAATGTAGGAGAGAAGACAGAAAGAGAAAGAAAAAGGTAGATGGATAATTAACACGGATAATGAGAAAAACTTTAGTGGTTCATGGAAACATACCACGGCATCGGGGGTGGCGGGGTGGGGGAATAGGACCGCAACAAGGCACAGGAGGAGGGGTGTACATGGAGAGGAAACTTGGAACAAAAAAGTAGCCAGCCCCAGAGCTGAATCAAATGCTTTTGTGTGATCTGGAGACTCTTGTGTTTCTGGCAAGGCGTTCTCTCTGCTCATTTACGTCTCACAGCGAGCAGCTTTAGCGTGGGGTGGAATTCTGACTCTGGTTCTGTGCGTGTGTGTGTATCTGTGTGTGTGTGTGTCTGTGGTAGTCTCCAGCTACCTCTTCCACATCCTTGCACTTGGACACTAATAAAGTGTAAATGCTTTTCTTGCTTCTGCTCTCCGACTCCCATCTTTCTGTTCCGGTCATACGGATGACACCCTTTCACTTTAAAAGAGGCCTCATTGAGAAACATGCCTTTGTGAAACCCAAGAGAACCTCATTAATGACATCTCCTTAGCTACTGATGTGTTTGGCTGCTTCGTGCTCTGCTGTGAACAATTTGCTGTAATTAAAATGCAAAAGCAAGTCAAAATTTGATGAATAATTCCAGGATAAACATCGTTAAACCTCTGATGAATGTATTTATACATGCTGTCTTTTCTCTTAGGTGCATTGCCTCTGCCCTTGGACATTTTTGTTAGAAACTTTTGCAGCTGTAGAACAATGACTCTCACATAACATAGCATTCGCCCAACTCTTATCTACTTCATATATTCATTGGTACAGTTACAGCAATGCTTGCTTTCGTTGAAAAGAATGTGTATTGTGTTAGCCTCAAAGGGCCATGTATATGTAAATAGATGGCTTTCTACCTGTCATTACACAGCAGGAATGCTGCACCTGACCTCCCTGAACTGAGTTTCGGTAATATAAGATCTTCACTGCTGATTAGACCTCTTACCTTTAATAGAAGAGAACAACACATACTTTCTAAATTTCCCAGCTCAAAATGTTTCTTTTCGTATTTGTGAACTCTAAGAACCTGCATACACTTATCGTCTTTTTTTTTTTTTTATCTGCCAAAAGAGTAAGTACCTGCACTTTCTTATGCTTTCTACTTTTTCATTAGTTTTCCACGAGTTTCTTTTCTGTACATTGCAACAGCTTTAATTACATTCCTACAGTAATAAGTACCCCTTGAATTGGTTCAAAAGCAGGTGATATACTATACTGGAGGACATGAATAGCTGTTTTTTTCCCTCTCACACTAAAACAGGCCAGAGATCAGGACGGCCCTCAACAATAGCCCATTGTGAAGTGTACAGGCACTTTAAACCACACAGTAGTCTCTGAAATAATCAGGCTGTGTCCAAACTTTCCCAGGTCATCCCATTGAAACATGAAAGCAAAGATTTATTAAAAAAATAAATAAAATAATAATAATAATAATAAAAAAATCATGGGAATCATGCAAATGTGGGTCAGACAATTATCTGTATGCTGCTTACACACCACTGAGCACCAGCGAGTGAAACAGTTATGCTAATCAAGTATAAACATAAAATAATGGCATCCTGCGTAAGATAAAAGTTGAATGTGTAAGTCTCTAATAGATCCAATTCAGTGTTTCATACTGATTATACGTCTGTTAAGCATGTAACATTATAATTAGGTAAAGCAAAGTACTAATTTACGACATCAGGATAAAAAAACACAATCCTAAGAAGTGGTTGACAATGTCATGTCTGAAAACACCTCATAGAAGTTTCTGCAGAAAAGGCGTAAGCCTCTCTCTGGTGTAAGGGCATTTCTGTGAAGGCCAGCCTTTGTTTTTCTGCAAACAGAGACTCGCAGCCAATCACGGAATTCCTGTAATCCACCACTCATGTGACTCCACTGAATAATTACCCTTCGTTCCTCCCCCTTCCCCCCCCCTTTTTGCTTTCGTCCTCTGCCTCCTTCCTATTGGCTGGTAAGACAGAGGGAGTGAAGGATTGAGTTTCTCACAACTCTGCCAGACAGTCCAGCTCAAGCAGCTGTGGGAGACTGAGAGTTGGAGAAAGAGTGAGTGAACGTTTGGCCGTGACCATGTCTGACAGGTGGACTCCTGTCTCTGTGGATGTAAATAGTGACTATTGGAGGAGTTACCAGCTGGTGTTGGTGAAGCAGTGATTCTTCCAAACGGAATGAATGGGCAAATAACTCTGGGACACCCCATGGTGTTTGCCCCAGTTGCCTGGGATTTCAGCAGAGCTCCTCCCCAGAGAGGAAAAAGTGTCGAGGAGTTGGTGAGTGACAGCTGGGAGAGGGAGAGGTACATCCAGATGCATATGCACTTTCAGCAACAGCAGCAGCAGCTACAGCAGCCAATAATATGCCCACAGGGATTTGAGCCAGCACCAGGCTATTTGGAAAACCAAACCTACCTCAAACAAGCCAGTGGTATGCACCAAACTAGCTGGGAATATGAGGACTGTGACAAGATCCTATACAGAGATGGTCTTCCACAGCAGAGGAACCAGTTCTTCTACCACACACCTGAGGCTGTGTTTCAGGAGCCCAGGAGGCCACAGGAGTGGACTGGCAACCATTGCTTTTATGAGCCTAAAGAAGATGTGAACTTTACTGATCTCAGAGGGAGTAGGGACCATGCATGGAGCCCAGAAACAAAGGAATATCCTAACCATATAAACCGGGACAGACAGAACTATTGGGATGTGGATGAGTATTATGATGAGCGGGAGCACTATAGGAGACGGGATCAAAATGCCTACTATGACCGAGACAAAAGGGATTATTATGATAAAAAGAGAGGCAATTACAGAGAAAGGGACCGTTATGATCGCAGAGGCAGTGACTACTATGATCAGAAAGAGCTGGATACATATGACCGATATCACCAGAAAGACGTGGTTAATTCTGATCATTATGACCACGAGGACAGCAGACGAAGGGATTACTATGACACAAGACAAAGACATAAATATGTAAAAAGGGATACAGAACACTACAGACATAGAGAAAAAGAGTTCAGTGATCACAGGGATACAGATCGCTATGATCGTAAACAGAAGGACCAATATGACCACAGGAGAGTCGACCGTAATTACAATAGAGAAAGTGAGCAAGACCACAAGAAATTAAATCGCTATGCATATAGAGAGAAAGACAGCAATGATCCGAGAGACATTGACCAATATGAGCAAAGAAAAGGGGATCGCTCAAAATACAGGGAAAAAGATTTTGATGATCGTAGAAAAGTAGACCACTATAAACGCAGAGAAGATCCAGATGCTGATATATATAAAGAAAAAGACCGCTATGCTTGTCTGGGTGATGCTCATCTTGACCTTAAGGACAATGATACATATGACTCTAGGAAAGATGGCAGGTACAAATTCATAGAGAAAGTCCAATATGATCGTAGAGAAAAGGGTCGCTCTGAACACATGGAACAAGGTCTTCGTGAGCAAAGGCAAAAAGACAGTTGGAGGGAAAGGGACCACTACCAGCTCCGTGATGCTGATCGCTATTATTATAGAGACAAGTGTAGCAGAGACCATAGATCTGACGACTGCTATGAGAATGAGGTAAAAGAATATATGGAGGGCAGGGAATGGAAGGATGACCAGTATGAGCAGAAAAACAGAAGCTACAGCAAAGTTTCCACAGAGGGCTACAGCAGTGACTATGAGAGTAACACACAAACTGTTAGAGAGAGGGATGTGAGGAGCTATGAAGATCCTGTCGCTCTCACCCACTTCGATTACGATGACACCAAGAATGAGGCATACGTTGACCCAGAGCCAGGAAGACTGGACAGGGAAAAACAAGGGTGGAAAAAGCAGAAGGCACTTTATGCAGGTTCGCTGGACAGGAACAGTTTCTACAGAAGAACGGCTCCTAGTGCACTAAGGAAGTCTGAGTTTGTCATCAACAGGAAAGAGAAGCAAGGTAAAAAAATTATATTCCAATACAGACATTACAACAAAACCTAAAGTTCAAGGCAAGGTCAGAAAACAAATTTAGAATCCATTGGCCTAAAAGGATGTCATGAAAAGCTGAGTAACTGTGTTTGTGTAAACCAGTTGAAACTATGTAGCAGAGTCTACATGGGCAGAACCTTTATTTGCAGCCAGACTCTGACCTTCAGTCTCTGCCTTGTGTGGTATCTGATCAATTCAGGAAATGCCAGAAGTGCTGATGATACTGTCACCAGTGTAATTAGACAGCAGTGTGTGTATGTGTGTGATTAGTTGCTCTGGCTCCTATTATGGAGCAGAGAAGGTTTCAGTGATTCTCTGCGAAAGGTGATCTTCAAGGCCTGGCACGTAGGGTGGAGAGACTAGTCAAGCAGGTTTTCTGGCTTCATGGGGTTTTTTTTTTTTTTTTGGCTCTCTGTTTCTCTCCTTCTGTGTACTCTCGTTTTATTTCTACCATGTAGTGTCTTGCATCACTCTCTAAAGGTGTGGGGAAACATGCTTGGGAAAAGGACATCAGTGCACCAAATGAACATGAAATGGCTTGTTATATCTTGCAGGAACAAATGTCTTGGCCTGTTTTCATAGAAAATTAGATCATGATTTGATCCTGTGACTATGAGATCAGGTTATGTGGTAAAAGCAAGTGAATAGGTATAATAGGTCGAATCCAGGGCCCAAGGCTCAATAGTCCTATTTGATCAAAATGTGTTGGTTAATAACTTATCTCTTTCCCTGGGTCTAGGTGTGCATGCAGGTCAGGATTAGGAGGGTCAAATCTGTTACACTGAAAGTGTAACTTGTATTATCCACTCATCAGTCGACTCCCTCAGTGTGATTACCTTTGTGTTCATTGTGCAAGCAGCAATGGATAGTAGTTTAAGGTACCTTGAAGAGAGAGAGTCCTTTGACCTGTGTTGTGTCTGACATAGAGCAGGTGGCCTGGGGAGCCCTGGGTAATCCTCTGTAGTGCAAGGCTATAATTACCCCCCGTTGGGGGAGGAGAGAGGCAGGGAAGTCTTGTCTGGGACTAGGATGTGCCTGGCACCAGAGACCCTCCTTTATACACTCTGAAGGGATCAGAAACTGCTGAGAGAGCAGGGCACTTCTGAAATTAGCATCATGCTTTCCCACAGACTCACAGTCTGAACTTGGCACTTTTTGGCTTTGGGGGAACCTGGCGTCTCTATATTTTGGCTAGAGTCTACTTTTAGTGTAGAGATATGTAACTAAGTGCAGAGATCTCCGCTACAATTCATGTGAATCTCATAATCCAACAATAGACTTTTAAAAATCCTACTGTACATTTAATGTGATTCTTTATAAGAAGTCAGGTTTAAGTGTACAATCTCAGAAGTCTAATTGGATTATTCAGTTTCTGGTCTTTTTTTTTTTTTCATCTAATAAAACTATGACCGGCTAATGAAAACACAAGTTCACTTTGAGTGTCAGAGGTCGTTTGATAGCAAGGCTTGACCAGCTGGTATAGTTAATGCTGCTTGTGTCTCTGTTGAAACACATGCTGTTGGGTTAATCCCTGTGCAGCTGCCCATGTGGATGTTCTGGAAGGGGATTACACAGAAACCTTTGGGAAATGTTCACAATACCACCAAATAATTGTTAAGCCTAGGGTCAGCTTGAACAGCATCAAGAGGAGTCTACAATATGTCTTGATAAGAAGAAGTATTTATCTAATAATGTAGGTCAGCTCCTCGGACACGCTGCAGAAATGCATGCAGTAGTCATCACGCGAGATGACCTCACCGCTTTTGTAGAGAACGATCACTTTTGGAAAAGCAGACTTGAATTTTACTGATCCATGTACTGAAATTACATATTGCCATAGGTGGCTGTTTTTTTTTATTTGTCCTTACTTAACTAAAAATTTAATTTACAGCTATATTGGGAGCATAAACCATTAAAACGTTAAATGCAACTTGTCAGTCTCAAGATCTTTGGCACAAAGGAGTAAAGGAGAGGACAATGCGTGTATTCATGTGTGCGAAGAGCACTAGCTATTGTAGAGAGTTATCGGTCAGCATACAGGCACCCAATTTAGTGCTGATGCACCACATGAGCCGCCTTCTGAGGATCGATGCCAGGGCAAAACCCATTCTGTGTTTGACTGTTGAATGAGACCTTTCAGTTGTATTTTCCTCTTTTCTTTTGTTCCTGAATGTCTTATTTTGTCCCACTGGAGCCAAAGATAAAGGCAGTAGACATGTATGTATATTTATAGCATATGTTTGTAATGCTAATCTGACCACTTTTAGGTGAATTACATGTAATGCTAATCTGACTGTTTTTAGGAGAATTACGTACACCCAGATCATTTACTGTACACTGCATGGTTGGACGTGGAGCCTTATCAGACAAGGGTGGAAAGGAGACTGAAACAATGGATTGCCAAGGCAATACTGTTTATTGCTTTCAGACCAAGGGTGGCTATATAGTGGGTCAAAATTGTGATTGGTTTTATACTTTCACCTCATATATGCAAAATGTACAATGTAATCTCAATAGAGCAGGCAGGTTTTGCAAAAAAAATAAAATAAAATAAAATCTTGTGTCATGATAATTCAAGAAATCACAATTCAGTAATATAGAGCACTGTGTGTAGGTTAGCTAACCAATGCCAGGAAACACACTTAACCTCAGAACACAGAGAAGAAGTTACACGCTTAGACAAAAAAAAAAAAAAAAAAAATCGATTCTACAATTCAGTTAGCAGCTTCTTACAGTGAGTAACTACAAATTCTGCGAATACCTCATGATACTCTCGCAAGTCATATTGCTCCGAGGTAGTTCTCATTCAGTGTGTTTGTTGCTGTAGTAGAGCTGCATAGTCAATCATAACTTAATTGCAATCTAGACAGCCATGATTCAGCAGTCAGCACATGGTAATTAAATGTGTAAGTGAATGCAAACAAGCCTCAGAAACGATGACGTACTTTCGGCCCTGGTGTGTAATAGTGCAGGCTTCTCAACCTACACGAACTATTTGATGAGATGTTTGACTAAGTCCAGAGGAAGTGCTGGAATGTGACCCCACTGGCTTTTGAACAATAGCAAGACAGACCCGTGCCTTTCTGTTAAGAAAAAATGTTGTGTGTTAAGTAGCAAAATTATTTCCTGTCCCAAATTTTGTAGATACTGAAATCTTGAGCCACGCCTGTTAGCATTTTCTATTTAGTGTATTGTGTACTGTGTCGGTCCTGACAGAGGACACGATACATTAAATACAGCAAGATTTGTGTGTACTGTATTTTCTTTGCCCTGTTTACCTTGGGCTAAAAGAGGACTAATGCTGTAAAGCTGTATAAGCTACACGTGTTTATTACTTTGTTTGCCATTGAATTAGTAGTGAAAGTAATCTCAGCGTTGGCTTTTTTGGGGGTTTTTTTTGTTTTTTTTTCCCAAACACAGTATTGGTTTGAACAGAGTATGCAGCTCCCCCACTCACTTTCAGTCTAGTAATAATAGCAGCAGTCCACCAGCACGGGTATCTATGGCAACTGTGCATTCTTGTGTGAACTTTGTGCTCGGCGCTGATAGTGTGTGACTTTAAACTGATAGCTAAACAGCTCAGAGGGCAGACTCTCAGTGTCAGCCCATAAACCACACCAGTTTCACGCTACAAACAGAACTACCCACTCATGTTATTGTTTATTTATTTATTTATTTATTTTAATTCATTTTATTTTGTTTTTCTGTATCTGAGGCACTTTTTAGTTATTTCCAACAAGCATGTTTTAGGCTGTACATTGAACTCAGACCTCATGAAAAGTGAACCTCCACCTGCTTGCTGATATATCTGAACAAAAGTGTGAATGAGCTCTAGGATCAAGAGAGGCCTCTTTTTTTTTTGAGAGAGAGAGAGAGAGATCCTTAAGATTTTGATGGAATTTAGATGAGTTGGACTTTCGAAAGGGATTGGTCACTGCGAAATCATGGACCAGACCTCCCAAAATCACTTGGCCTTGGAGTTGATGTGACGTTTGTGAGCGTGTGTGTGTGTGTGTGTGTGTGTGTGTGTGTGTGTGTGTGTGTCATTGTGTGTCAGCCTCAGGATTCCAGCTCCAGCCCTTTGTCAACGTGTGCGCCAGTGAGTGTGCTCACTCAGTTGTGTGTAATGGTTATGGGTTCCCATGCATTCACATGGTAATGTGGGCCCAGAATGGAGACCATGTCCCATAGACAGAGCTGCAAAGAGCCTTAGCAAGTTCTCAACTTCCCTACTAAGCAGTCAGCTTGAGAAGAGCACACTGCTCATGACTTTGCCAGTTCTGTTTTTGTGTGTGGTTGCCAGGAGGACAGGTGTGGTTACAAGGTGACTACAGGTAGGCGAAACCAGAGGATATACAGTATGATTAATGCCTTTTAGAGTTGTTCTTACAATCCTGGGCAAGTGTTGTGCAAGATCATTAGAACTACAAAACAGACTTTTGATTGGAGTGTCAGTGTAGCTGTATCATTATTGAACGTGTTTTTGTGTTTTATTCATTTTTTTTCTTTTGCCATTGTGCTTAAACCTCATTAATTTTGCTCAATAACATTTTTCGAAGAATTTTTTTGTTATGTAGCACACATATAGACAACTTCCCTGGTCGTTTGGATTTATGGAGCAGGCCATCATCAATCATGTGACATACACGACACACTAAAACCATGCCTTGAACATCATTCTCTTTCTGTGGCACCTCTTATAGGTAGTCAGGATGATTTATGGGCAGCGTCCATGCGCTGATGAAATGCACTGTTCTCTTCTTTGAGTTCTGTGCTCTGTTTAAAGGGTCAGGGCATGGAACAGGGTAGCCTCTGTGCTGTCACCCCTGGGTATGTGGGGGCTGCGGAGGAGACTGTCTGGACCAGCACTATGGCGAGAGAACAGTCACAGTAGCACCATGAATTACTTCTTACGGACGAAAGTAAATGAATGAGAGTAATAGTAAGAAAGAGACTTTTGTATATTTGCTTGGGATTACCCACTCAACCATCATACAGACGTTTCTGTTAGAGCACAATTTCTTTTGGGTTCCACAATCCCATTTAACACTTCCCACACAGGAATGTACTTACAGTTTAATGACTTATTTCATTCTTCTGGGGTGGCACAGTGGTGCAGTAGGTAGTATTGCTTCCCCACAGCTTCCAGATCACTGGTTTGATCCCACTGATCGTCACTGGTTTGATCCCATTGATCCTGATGTTAGGTGCAGAGTTTCATGTTCAACCCCTGTGACCATGTAGGCTTCATCCAGGATCTTCGGTTTTCTCCCACCTCCCAAAAAACATCTGTAGGTGGATTGGTTATTCTATATTGCCATCCAGAGAGTATGTCCAGTGTCCTGTGATAGACTCTGGATCCGCCATGACCCTGACCAGGATAAAGCAGTTCCTGAAGATGACTGAATGAACGAAATACTAATGAAATACTAATACTGGTTTTAAAAGCTAAGTTTAATATTGCCTGACTTGAGTGTATATGTAGTTGCAATTCGTATGAGAGGTTTTGGATGACTCCTCTCTTCTCAGTTTTGTCGAGGTCATTTATTGTTTAAGCGGAGGTGTTTGGTTGACTGTATTTATTACAGTCATCGAGTCATGACTAGGCGTGAACTTCCAGTATGTTTAAGATTCTTCTACCCAGTTTTTGCATGAATCACTTTAAAATAGACCTGTGTCAAAATGTTCAAATTAAATTGATGTAGGGAAAAATAGGGAGACTATTATAACAATGGTTGTACACCTTTTGACCTTTTGGTTATATTGAATTTATGAATAAGAGTGAGTGAGGAAGAGGTAGAGAGAGAGAGAGAGACATAAGGAGAAATCATACTTGGTCATAAAGTTTATAAAAGTCTGGTGCATGTGCTGCATTGGACTAATCTCAGAAGTGGGAAGTCTGATGTTGGAATTATGTACTCGCTGAGCTTGGTGCATTCAAGCCGCTTGGAAAAAAAAATATGCATCCATGAAAATGTATACTTTGTTATCCACAAGCTAATCGAATTTTGGTGTTGCTCTAACAGTTAGGCAAACCTAATGTGTCTGTGTTGATTGATCTAAAGTAAATACTCCTGTAAACCCGTTTGAAGTAGTCAAGCAATGCCATGTTGACATGACGTCGTATGCCGAGCAAGGAATTGAGGACACCTTCCCAAAATTCTACGTTGAGTACACAGTTTCTTCTGTATGAGCCTGAGTATGGTCGGGCGAAGCTGTGTAACTAAAGCTTGGCCTCATTTGTTGCACAGTACACAATGACCCACATTTGATGCCACATTTGGTTTGATAATGCATTCATTGATGAAGTTAAATAATAAAGACACCTTCAGTGTTGTGGTGTAATAATTTCTACAAGGCATGACTGAATGAGGATTCAGCATCAAAAGGGGGCATAGAATGAACTGCATTAAATGAAAGCATGTTTACCCATCTACCGGCAAGTCTCTACATACCTTAAGTGGCATTTGGTTAGTAGGCTAATCTCTCATTGCTTTTTGAATGAATTAACAGCATGAAAGCTTTAACTCGGCATGATGTCACTATGAGTCATGTTAAATCTGGGAGGCACTGAATAGTTTCAGGGTTTGCAGCACATGACTGTTGTATGTAACTCTTGTATGGACAGTTAAGCTTCTGGAGGCATGGTAATTTCATTCAGTGTAGCTGGTGTGTGTTGAGTCAGTAAGTAAGAGCAAGTAAAACTAAACTGTGCAATGCTGCTGTAGCCTTGGAATAACCAGTTCCTGCTGTGCAGTATTACTAAAGAATATCTGATTCAGTTTGGATTCATTGACTCCGGTTTCTAATCTCCTGCTGCTCGATAAAAAAGCATCAAAGGGCTAGTTCGTCGCTGGACGCTGTCTCAGCTCTTTATGTTCTTACAAAGATCCAGTTTAGGCTCTTTTTTTTTTTTTGGCGCTCAAGGAGGTAGGAGTGCTGTCCTGTCGCCACCATTCCCACTGTTTCATCCAACTCAATTTCAGAGGAGCGTGAAACAGATCAGTCAGACTGCGCTTTTATATGTTTTATAGCTTTTGTATATCTTTTTTTCTTTTTTAATCTTCATAGCTTTTGTGCACAGTCACAGGAAAAAGAAGTCATTTTGTTCTGTTTTATTTATCAGGACCTAAATAACAACTGTGTGGTTCTCACCGACTTCTATAAACAAACAACCTCAGCAACAGAAAAACACACTGTATTTCAACTTGTCATTTTTTCCCCCGCAAAAAAAGTAAACCAACATTCAGAAACCAAGTGGGAAAAAATAAGTGCACCCTGTAATTCATTAACATGTATAACCATCGTAACAACAATATCCTGAAGTTAA
>JAOVYU010000067.1:13943888-13954441 GCA_025674565.1 Synodontis membranacea
TTTTTCTTCTGTAACTTTTAGTTAGATTGTTCGTGTCGTTGTCATGCAGTGACAAGACACCCAGTCGGTTTTTTTGGTTTGTTTTTGTATGAATGTGTGACTTTCCATTCCAGATCAAAGTTGTGGACCCTAAAACTAAGCAGTGCAGGGTGTTGGCAGGCACTGGGGAAGCAGGCAACACATTTGGCTTGTGCTTAACAGAGACTAGTTTCAATGAGCCTGGGGGTCTGTGTGTAGCCGAGGGGGATGCGCTGCTCTACATAGCAGACACCAACAACCATCACATCAAAGTGCTGGATTTAAAGACCAAAACAGTGTCCGTGGTCAGTGTGTGTCTGTCTGTCTGTAATCTCAAGTCACTGATAATAGTTATGCCAATTAATGTCCTTTTGTGAACACCGAACTCTGTAACACTTCCCTTGTCTCTGCCTCCTTTTTTTAATTCCTTCAGTTCCCCATTCAAGTGGCAGAAGTTGATTCTGCAATTGCTCCTACTCCTGCAGTTGTAAAGGTTCCCAAGCTCCCGAAGTCGGCTCCGGTGCTCAGCATGGCTACGCTGCCTGTGTCCGCAGGGCAGGACATCAATATCCACCTCAGCCTGACTCTGCCTGCTGGAACCAAACTGACCAAGGATGCGCCCAGCTTCTGGAGCCTCTCTGCTGCAGGTGCTGAATTGATGAATGAGTTAGCAGGAAAGAAGGATTTTGGGAAATCATTTACACTTAACATCCTCTTTAATAGACCACCTGTACACCAGCTCATTCATGTAGTTATCCAATTAGCCAACAATGTGGCAGCAATGCATTGTGTATTCATATGGATACAGGTCAAGAGATTCAGTTAGTGTTCACATTAAACATCAGAAAGGAGGGAAAAAATGTGATCGGAGTGATTTGGACTATGGCATGGTCATTGGCGCAAGAAGTGCTTGTTTAAATAATTCAGAAACTGATGTATCTTTCTGGGAATTTTAAGCAAACACTCAGTAGATTTTGTAACAAATGGTGCAGAAAATAATGAAACATCCAATGAACAGCAGTTCTGTTGTCCATCCACCCCAAGGTTTGATATTTTGTGCATTCTGAGATGTTTTTCTAGTTGTGATTATTTAAACTACTGTAGCCTTCCCGTCGGCTCGAACATAACTGTGGCCATTCTCCACTGACCTCTGTCGTTAACAAGGTGTTTCCACCCATAAATGTGCCAGTAAATCCCAGGAGATCAACAAACCAGTCTGTCTGGCACCAATAATCATGGCATGGTAAAAGCCAGTGCGATCACTGAGATTTTTTCCACACACTGTTTGATTTGAACATTGACTGAAAGTCTTGTCCTGTATCTGCATGGTTTTATGCATTGTGCTGCTGCCACATGAATGGCTGATTTGGATACATGCATTAATGCGCAGGTGTTCCTAATAAAGTGGTCAGCAAGTGTATATGTACAGTATATGAGGTAGCTCTATAAAAGGGTATTTGCAGGTCCTGATTGATTCAAATTTCATCCTTCATTTCCTTATATTTGCATATAGATGTGTTAAACAACTTGGAGCATGGCACCTTTGGTGGCAGACCACCCAATTTTTTTCCAGGTGAACAATAAGAACAGATAGTCTTAAAGTAAAATAAATAACAATATTAGTTGGAAATGTCTTGCTGGCAATAACTGCATCAAGCATCATTTGTTTATTGGGGGGATTTCTCTCTTCGGTCTCTTCTCGGAATTGAAATGCATGCTCAATTGGGTTAAGGCAGGGGTGTCAGACTGCATCCAGAAAGGGTCGTGTGGGTGCAGGTTTTTATTCCAACCAAGCAGAAGCAGCAACACCTGATTCCAACTGTTTAATCAGTTGAATTTAGTTTTCAATAGCCCCAGGTGTGGCTTCTGCCTGGTTGGAATGAAAACCTGCACCCACACTGGCCCTTTCTGGATGCAGTTTGACACCCCTGGGTTAAGGTCTGGTGGTTGGCTTGACCAGTCTAAAACCTTCCACTTTTTTTTTTTTTTTTCCTGAAGAAGTCCTTTGTGGTGTTTGCGATGTGTTTTGGTTCATCATCTTGCTGCAAGGTGAAGTTGGATGCATTTCTCTATAAATCGGCAGATGAATACCATGATGAGTAACATTAATAAATATTGATGAACCTGTTCCAGAAGCAGCCATGCCAGCCCAAGCCATGACACCTGTGAGCTCATGTGTCTTGGATCATGAGCAGATCCCATCAGTCTCCACACTTTGGCCTTTCCGTCACTTTGGTAGAGGTTAATCGTCGTTCCAGAACTTTTGTAGCTCTGTATTTCTTTGTGAATTCCATCCTGAGTGATTTGCACCTTGTTGTATGGCCTCTGTGTTTCTGCTCTTGAAGTCCTAGAATGGTGGATTGCGATGCCTTCACCCCTGCCCTGTGGAGGTTGTTGGTTAGGTCACTGACTGTTGTCATGGGGTTTTCTACACAGCTGTCGCAATGTTTCTGACAACTGCTGCTGTTTTCCTTGGCTGGCCTGTTCAATATCTGATTATTAGTACACCATCTCAAATTGTTGTGTTGGCTATGCCCAATGCTTTTGTAATGGCTCAGATTGATTTTTCCATTTTTCTCAACTTCAAAATGGATGTTACATTATTTTTGATCACTTGAAAAATCAATGGTTTAAAGCAAAACGTGCCATGTTTAACAAATCTCGATTTAGATATCAGGAAATGAAAGCAGAAATTATGATCACCCATTCATCTTTTGACCTCAAACACAAATGTCTTCAGTATATAGCAAAAACATAAGAAATGGCCTTGTTGGTCCAATAGTTTTGGAGGGGAAAGGTATATGGTTTTTGATTTTTAGGCTATTTTTAATCTAGTTTTTATTTTTTTCTGTGTGAATGACACACACACACACACACACACACACACACTGTAAAGTCCACGCTTATTTGCACGAGGCAAAGGTGCGCATTAAACCAAAGCTGGTTCCTGTTAACCATGCCGGGTTAATACGCAGATGCTTCTCCTGAACTGATATATAAAAGAATATAATAAGACATGAGATGGTAACCTTCACTGTGCCGCAGGGATACATCTTTCATGGCCTGTCCGATCATCTGCTTTAATCAATATTGGCTCAAGAATGGGAGATGATCTCACTGATTAAACCGGTGTCCTCCAACAGCTCAGAAGCTGCTTGTAATGCTGAAAGCATTAAAAGAAGGATTTGTGTATTGTATTCAAGATTGGATTGGTGTTTTGAGGAAATTAATTCATCTATGCAATTTTGTATATACTCGACTTTTTTGAAATGTTGTCCAGGGAGTGCAGTGACTTAAACAAGTGGAAATCTGATGGCACTATGTCCGGTGAGTAGACTGGATGTGGTAGACTTCCTTGTGGCCTAGGAGGATATTTTAGTTTTTGAATGGCTGCTGGCAATAAAGAATTTGAATCTTGCTGGACTCCATGCTTGATTGATGAACTACTTAAAACACGTGCATTTATGGGGATTTCAAAGATACAGATTTGCGCTCAATTGGGTTAAGGTCTGGTGGTTGACTTGACCAGTCTAAAACCTTCACCTTGTTTTTCCTGAAGAAGTCCTTAGTGGTGTTGGCAGTATGTTTTGGCTACCGTATTTTTCAGACTATAAGGCGCACTTAAAAGCCTTTAATTTTCTCAAAAATCAACGATGCGACTTACTGTATGTATGAATTCTGGTTGTGCTTACTGACCTCGAACCGGTTTTATTTGGTACACGGCGCTCAAAAAAAGTGATCTCTGTCAAAAGGTTTTAGTACGACTTTGGTAAGCTACGAATGCGCACTGCATGATGGATTGTCGGAGCATCACGGCTACCGTAGTCAGGAGCCTCGTGGAGTAATACGTACTGTGTTTCAACCCTGTGCTTAATGCACGTTATAATCCGGTGCGCCTTATGTATGAAAATAGGCCCGTTCGTTGATATTGCGCCTTATAATCCGGTGCGCCTTATAGTCATAAATACCTGTCCTGTTGATAGGATTTCTCTATTGTAAATGTATCCTTGAGATAATGGATGGTGTTGGATTGAGGCATTGCTGCAAGCGACTGTTTGTTGGAGTGCTTTGTTCACACATTTTCACCACGCTGCAGGGACCAGCCGGCCACACTGGGACCAAATCCAAGGAAAAATTCACAATTCCTCTGCAATTCGGAACACACAAGCACATACTACATCATCCGTTCCCTCTTCATACCCCCTCCCTTTTCTCTCTCTCTCTCTCTCTCTCTCTCTCTCTCTCTCTACCTCTCTCTCCTTTCTCTCACACACACACAAACACACACACACAATTTGTCACAAGACAAAGCAATATCGATCTTTTAATTAAATGCTTAGGTTTTATCCACTATAAATATTTGTTTAATTAGAGCACATGTAACTTTACTTATTTACAATAATTGTTTTACTCAGGTAGCTGTAGTTGGAATAGCAAAGAGCCCCTAAGGACTGACATTAGTGAGTGTCCATAATGAGTTTTGTGCCTGTAGGACTCGTATGGCCCTTGTTATTTGAAGTAATTAAATGACTCCGTAATTAAATGGGTTTACTTGGTGTTAGAAATACGAAGTGCAGCTCTCCTATACTTACATTGTGTACTTGTAAAAGTACAAATGTCAGATACAATCATAGAACAAAAAAATCTGTATTTTATTTTGTGTGTTTTAGCCTGGCTTGATTTCCCTCCTGTGGGTCCGTGTGTATAATGGTTGGATGCTTCTCTAATTCAGTGTGACATTTGTCTTACTAGCATGCCTTTGGTTCATGGCTAGTGACACACACACATGGGAATATTGACACAGAACTGACTTTTCTTTGGTCGGATCATATCAGTCAGTTTATATAATGGAGCTGAGAGCAGAGAAGCTCCCCAAGTGAAAGCATGGCTGTGTGCATGCTGAGACCTCACCAGCTGAGCGAAATATTCCACTGCATGCTCACGGACACGCGCGCGCACACGCACTCTACACTCTCAGTAGCCTGTCTTTAGAAGAACCGTCAGGCAGTAATTTTAGGATAATTGCTGTTGACTTGCGGTTGAGTTCAGTGTGTTCCTGTCCTCTCCAGGTAATGAATGGTTGCTGCAAGGACATGCTGTGACGGGAAGCATTGCCGATCTCTCCCAGCCTCTCTCCATTACCTGCGCCGTCCCTCCTCGACCGCAGACCCCTGACCCCACACTGACCCTCAGTGCCTGGGTCTACTGTTGCCTCTCAGAGGGAGGAGCCTGCATGATGAAGGCTGTGTCATTCCAACAGCCTCTGCACATCGACTCCACTCGCAAAGAAGACGCTGTAGCTGTGACATTTGCGCATGTCTTCTGAGAAACACGCTCGCTTCTTCAGACGTTCTCTGGATTGTGCACGTTGTGTGTTTACTGGCCTCACTTGTAGCGAACAAATACTGTTACACATGCACATGCTTACACGTTTATACACGTATATACTGTAATGAAGTGAAGTAGGTGCCTGTCCGTTTGAAGCATATGACTAGAATAACATAGTTGCATATGTTAGATAATTAGCAGCTCCAGAACAAAGTGCCTTTTTTTTTTTTCTTCTTTTTTTTTTCTTTTAAAAAAAAAAAAGTACATGGTATTTGTAATTTAAAAAAAGCTGCACAGTCTAAAATATGACACATAAGGTATAAACGTATTTAAATGTGTGAACGTAAAATAAATGGCATTAGGTTTGATAGTTCACAGTTTAATCCATGCATCATGCTTTATGACTGCTTAAATGACTTTTAATCTAGATTCAGGCTTGGTGTCCTCATGGCAGGATTTAAAAAAGAAAAAAAAAAAAAAAAAAGGAGCCAGCGTGTCTGACTGGACCTTTGCATTGCTAAGATGTGTTTTCTCATTCTCCTCCAAAGGCAGCTGTTTTTCTACACAGCATCTAAATTCTGCACTTTAACTCCCTGAAAGCAGTTATATAATAAACATTATTTTGCCAGTTTGTGCATGTTCAGCATTTCTTCATCCGTTCTGCCTGCATCTGTTGTCTCTTCTCTTGTGTCCTGCTCAGGACAAAAATGCGTATCATCTTATAAAAACATGTTGTTATGACCTAGTGATTTGGTCCAAATGCACCTAGAACAACATTAGGAAGAGGACACGCTGATTTATAACTTGAGCGTGTCGAGGATTACGGAGCATATTCATTCATTATTTCAAATCTGTAATAAAGACCACTCACGTTACCCCTTTACCCTTGAGAGTGTCCTTACAAAGCTTAAAATAGCCATGTGATTGCTTTCATTTATTCATGGTCTAGTGTATAAGACTGCCTTTTTAATCATTACAGGATCTTTCTAGATTTATTGCGTACATAAATCTAAGCATCATTAAAACTAAGATGTTTGAGGATAGTTTGATTTACTTAAGTTTAGTTTTTCTCATTTTCCCCACTATGTTTTTTTCTGTGCTGAATTCCAGGTTGTAAAAATATAGCATTAGTTATAAAAAGGGATTTCTCAAGGGGCTCTGTGGATAGTTTACCGTTCTTAGCTTCCTAGCGTATCTTTCCCCATTAAGCCTTTAAGGGTTCCCCAAGAGGAAAAAGACGAAGAACTAGAATGGCTCTAGATATTCTAGAACTTTTTTTTTCAAACACCTTTTATGTTCACGTTTACAAATGTTGCATTTAAAAATCACTGATCAGATCAGATCAGAAGCTCAGCAGAGATTTAAAAACCACTGCTGTTGTGGTCATCACTATCCTCTTGCAATAGGACCAGAATGGATGGCAAAAACAGTGCTAGTAGTACCTTAAATTTAATAGGAATAGAAAACTGTCTATTCATAATGCCAAAAGAGTTAAAAAAAGAAAAGTGAGTGAGAAGAAGAGGAGTTCAGTTCTTTTTCTTTACTGGCAAAGGAATACAGTGAGTGAGAGGTTGCTCCCATCCTCAGAATTTCAAAGATGGCAGTTCATAAGAACAATGTCAAGCAGCAGACATTGTGAACAACAAATTTACAGACTGACAGAGGGCGAAAACGACTCTCCGCTGACCGGGATGATCATCAACTCCTTTGAATGTCACTCAACAACTGTAGGATGACATCGTGACCTACAAAGAGAATGGCAAATGGCAGCTGGGGTTATGTGCAAGGCAAAGGACTGTTTGAAACAGGCTCTTCCAGGCGAGGTCAAAGTCATACAAAGCTAGAAAAAAAGCCTTTCATGAATCGATTGAAGCATTGAAGCATGAGAGACAGGCTGAGGTTTGCCAAAGACAAGAAGGATCGGACTGGAGAGGACTGGAGTAATTTCATCTTCTCTGATGAGTACAATTTTCACCTTTCTAATGGTTAGACAGAGACCTGGAGAGGCCCACAAGCCACAGTGTCTCTCACCCTCTGTGAAATTTGGTGGCGGATCAGTGATGACCTGGGGGTGCTTCAGCAAGGCTGAACTGGGACAGATTTTTGTTTGTGAAGGACACATGAGTCAAGTCGTGCAAAGTTATCCTGGAACAAAACTCATTTCCATCTGCCCGGACAATGTTCCCCAACAGGACAATTCTCCATGCCACACAGCCAGGTCAATGAAGGTGTGGAAAGAGGACCACATGATCAAGAATCTGTCATTGCCAGCTCTCATCTCCAGACCTGAACCCCGCTGAAAACCTATGGAATGTGATCAAGGGGAAGATGGATTTTCACGAGCCATCAAACAAAACTAAGCAGAATTTTTGTTCCAGGAGTGGCATAAAGTCACCCAAGAGCAATCTGAATGACTCATGAAGAGCATGCCAAGAGGCATGGAAGCTGTGATTAAATGTCAGGGTTATTCTATTAAACAGTGTTTTCTGAATTCTTCCTAAGTTCAAACATTGGTATTGTGTTCTTTAAAATTGAGTAAGAGCTTGATTTCAAGGTCTGTAAACACTGCATCTTTATGTGATTTTGAACAGTTATGCAGTAAGTGAAAACATTTTTATGTGGAATTTGGGGGATATTTGTTTTTTTCCCCATCATATGAATCCACTCTGGCAACCCTGACAGCATCTCTATGCATCCGGGCCATGCATGGTTTAATCCTATGCATTTTAATAAATGCATTATTACTGTGTTTCTTGCAGCTCTAGCAGTTGTATTTACTACCCTTCACACTGGACTGCAGGCGGGATCTTAAATCTGCTAATGTGCTGCAAAGACCAGCCAACCATCCACTAATCACTTAGCAACTGCAGTTCTGAAATGTACTGTCATGGCAAGAGGGTAGACTCAGTTACAGTATAGTGTGAGAAGTGATTTCCAGTGTACAGCATTTATATTAACTGAATGTGAGGATAATTATTATGCCTTTTTCCATTAACTGAGATACCTGATGTGTGAAGTTAGAGCACTAAACCTTTAAGCATCTGTGAATGTGCACTTGTCTAATGTATATGGGTGTGAAAACACAGGCATATTTTCTGATCTTATAGGTCAGGATTGACTACAAAGAGCTGTATGAGCCTTCACTAATGTGTCGGAAAATTATTTGAAATTACCTGACCGAACCAACATAGTATATTTTTGAATAAATTAATTATTTATTAATGTTTTGAATACATTAGTTGAACATATGGAACGTATCTTACATATGTTCATAATAGAATCAAAGTGGCATTCTAGGAAAATGTAGGGATTGTGAACTATCTTATGTAAGCATGTAAGTACATATTTCTGCCAAGAATGTTCTATTTAGTCGTACGCCGATCAGCCACAACATTAAACGCACTTGCTTAATATTGGGTAGATCCCTGTTGTGCCACTGAAACTGATCTGGCCCGTTGCGACATGGAGGTCCACAAGACCTTTGCTGGTGTGCGCTGGTATCTGGCAGCAAGCCATTAGCAGCAGATCCTTTACACACCTGGCTGTCCAGATGATGTGAAAGAAAACGTGATTTATCAGACTAGGCCACCGTCTTCCATTGGTCCTTGTTCCAGTTCTGATGCTCACTGTGCTCATTGGCACCTTTGGCAGTAGACAGGTTGGCTGTGATGCACTGTGTGTTCTGGCACCTTTCTATCATAGCCAGAATGATAATTTTCAGTAATTTGTGCTACAGTACAGTAGCTCTATGGGATCGCGCCAGATGAGCTAGTCTTCCCTTCCCACGCATATTAGTGAGTATTGAGCACCCATGACCCTGTCACCAGTTAGCCTTCTTTGGATTATGTTTGGTTAGTATTAACCCAGTGGTGGTGTTCCTGGACATTTTGGCACTCTAGATGAAATTTTTAACCCCATCCTTCCCCCTGGATAAACAACAACATTGATGATGCATGTACAATAATACAGCATATTACCGATAGAGCTACTGCACAGCTATCTTAGTTTCTATGCACTGCTATATTCTAGCTAGCTTAGTACACTACATTCTACATTTAGTTCTGTCAAATAGCTAAAATCAGAGACAGGTGCTTTTAAAAATGTCCACTAAAATAATACCACTATAGTTTTGTCTCCTTTCATCTTTCCTCTTCTTTCTAAACTGTGCCCCGATGGCTTTGATCATTAGTACAGACAGACCGGTAGAAAATTTCAGCAGGCACGGTGAACTGTCAACTGGTGCACTCGCCAACCAGCCACACATGACCCTCCCCCACCATCTCTCTCATCATCTCACACATAACAAATGAACAAATCATAATGCATGTGTTATTCGTTTTAGTTTTTATAATTATTAGAAATACATATAGATTGACTTGCCCTCAAAACATATTCATTTCTAAGGGTGGGTGGAGGATGGGGGAATACTCAATAGTTGCCCTCCTAGGTTGCCTATGACGAGAAATCCCCCTGTACTAACCAATGCATACTGGGAACACCCCAGAGGACACCCCAAAACCTGCCGTTTTAAAGATGCGCTGTCCCAGTAGTCTAGCCAGTACAAATTGATTCCTCTCAGAGATGTTCAGTTCCTTACACTTGCCCATTTTTCCTGCTTCCAACTCATTAACTTTGAGAGCTGACTGTTCACTTGCTGCATAATATATCGCACCCCTTGACAAGTGCCACTGTAATGAGATAATCAATGTTAGTCATTTCACCTGTTTTAATTATATGGCTTATCAGTCAATGTATGTACAATATATATAGATAGACTGGTCACACATCTCTTGGTCTCATGGAAAGTAGCACTGAAGCTCCACTTTAAATATTATATCTTAGTCCTAGCTGTCTAAAAGCATTCTTTATTCAGTTATTCACAGTGAAAAGAACTGATTGTAGCCAGGAATAAGAGAAAACGGATAAATAATGAAATGAGTGGGAGCAATCTATTGGAGAGCACTGAAGGGGAAAATCAAAATCATGCTTTTTATTCTGCAAACGTTTGGTTGTTTGTCTTTGTGAAATTCAGTGGCATGAACCCTAAGGTAATGAGATCCAGGTTAAAATTTAAGAGACTTTTTATTTGCTCCTGGTCCATAAGGGCAGTTTTTGGTTAAGTTTAAAATGAGCATGTGTGCATGATGCTTTGTTTGTGTTTGTGTGAGTGTGTGTGTGTGTGTGTGTGTGTGTGTGTGTGTATATAT
>JAOVYU010000067.1:13958142-13970211 GCA_025674565.1 Synodontis membranacea
TAATAATAATAATAATAATAATAATAATAATAATAACAGTCATTATTATTGTTGTTATTATTAGTAGTAGTATTATTATTAATATTATTATTATTATTATTATTATTATTATTATTATTATTAAATAACCTGTTAATAACCGATAATATTTTTGTTTGTTTGTTTGTTTAATTCTTTATTGTTTTTTTTTTCTGTTTGCTGAGATATTGCCTCTCACAGTCTACGGAATAAGGTGCAGGGACAAAAAAAAAATTTTTTACACTCAAGGTGACCTTACAGAGCCCACTGTAACGACGCCAAAGTGACGTTACACCTCTCAGTGATATTATAATTACAGTAGTTTTAGTCTCCACTACATGGTTGCGTGTGTTTAAGCGGTGCGTAAAATGCGTTTCCATGGCTGTGCTTTACAGTAGACGTTTCTAAGGGAGCGTTATTTCAGGAGGTCGAGGACTCGGAATGGGATCCGCAATTTGGGCAGCATGTGCGATTGGTTGATAACAGCAGTGACGTCACGGCGCTGTTTATCTTAGCGAGCGCTCCGGTTGCTCTGACTGGGACTGGAAGCAGGAGCGAGATGGAGCGCGGCGCGTTTGGAGCCACGGCGTGGCGGCGCGCCACCGACGACTTGAAGTTTGGATAACTTACATTTGACAAGACGAGCTTCCTCTCAGAGTCCAGACACACCATGGGGGACGGGTTACCGTCCGTGAACTATACTGCCAATGACACCAAACGGGGGCGAGTGGATCTTAACGGTGCGGAGCGCGGTTTCTCGGAGCAGTGGGTCGTAGCTGTGGGTATAGTCATGGCTCTGATTGTGATCTTCACTGTAGTGGGGAATATACTGGTCATTGTGGCTATAGCGCGGAATCAGAGGTTGCAGACGCTAACCAACGTGTTTATTGTGTCTCTAGCGTGCGCCGATCTGATCATGGGCTTATTGGTGGTTCCGTTTGGCGCAACGCTGGAGCTCCGGGGCGCGTGGCTTTACGGCTCCTACTTTTGCGAGGTGTGGATCTCTGTGGACGTCCTCTGCGTCACGGCCAGCATCGAGACCCTGTGCGTGATCGCCATAGACAGATATATTGCCATCACGTGGCCGTTTCGTTACCAAAGCCTACTGACCAAGTCGAGAGCCAAAGGGGTCGTGTGCGCTGTGTGGGCCGTGTCGGCTCTCGTCTCGTTTCCGCCGATTCTGCTACACTGGTCGCGCGACAGGAACGAGACGGAGTGCTACGAGGACCCGCAGTGCTGCGATTTCATCACTAACCGGGCTTACGCTGTCGCCTCTTCGGTCATATCCTTCTACATTCCTCTAGTGGTCATGGTGTTCGTTTACGCCCGCGTGTACCGTGAAGCCAAGAAGCAGCTCCGGAAGATAGACAAGTGCGAAGGGAGGTTTTATAACAACCACAGCGTCTCGGCGTGCAAGCTGAACCGAAAGCGGGCGTCCGGGATTGTGGCCATTAAAGAGCAGAAGGCTCTTAAAACGCTCGGCATCATCATGGGGACCTTCACTCTCTGCTGGCTGCCCTTCTTCCTGGTCAACGTTGTGCGCGGATTCTGCGCGGAGGCTGTGGACAAGGAACTCTTCGTCTTTTTCAACTGGCTCGGTTACGCCAACTCTGCGTTCAACCCACTCATCTACTGCCGCAGCCCGGACTTCAGGAAGGCGTTCCGCAGGCTGCTCATGCCGTGCTGGCCGAGGAGCGCTGATCACGGGCTGACCATGAGCTCGTGTGAGCTGTCGCGCTGCGTAGTGGAGAGCCGCGCGCTCGCGTCATGGACCGACTGTAACGGCACCCGGGACAGCAACTGCAGCCTGGACCGCAGCAGCAGAGTGTCCCACACCGAGTCACAGCTCTGACCTTTTAATCCGCATTGATTTCCCCTACAATATCAGATCAAAATGTGAAAAACTTACCTAGCTACTTGTTATTTGCGGTCAACATTAGCCTATAAATTAAACAAACAAAAAAAATCATATGTTTTTGAACATGAAAATATATATATTTGCCAAAAAAAAATGGGCTTCTGAAAACAACCATCCTTTAAGTGAGGAGAATCGAAAGAATACAGAAAGAGTCGTTTTGATTTCAGCATCCACACAGTAGGAATACTTCCAAAATGATCAAATTTTAACAAATTTCCAAACCCTGTGATATAATTCTTGAAATCTTCCAAACCCAGACTGTTTTTTTTTTTTTTTTTTTAAGTTTATTTAAACTTAAAATTTAGCTTTAGTGAGTATATAAGTGCAGCTGGGCACATAAACACTGTATTAGCTCGTTCCTAATTTATGGGCCATTATTAGAGAATAAACAGAAGACATATAGAATGTGGGATACAGTTACTGAGGGCGATACATTCCCCGAATCCTCATGTCTAGTTTATATACGAGTCCAACTGGGCACTAATAAACGCCACCAACTAGTTCATCCACCGGTGTGAGACATCATTAGACTATAAACAGGAAATGAAGAGCCTTGAGATGTTTTTAACATTTGCCCCACATACATGACTGTGAGAAGAGAAATTTTGCATTTGTTGTGAGCACTGACACTGCATGACCTTTTATTTCCCCCTTCGTTTTTAGAGCCATGTTCACCAAATCCATTATTTGCCATATTGTACATAGGAGTGTGTGACATTTGACTTTACAGGATAATACAGAAATGTGCAAATTGTACAAAATGAAATTGTTTATATTAAACAGCCATATCAAACTGTACAGTATTTATGCCGTACCATGTACAGCTGATGGAGAGCTTTCAGCACGTGGGAATATGAAAGGAGCTGTGATTCAGTGCTTAGTGTTTGCACCTTATATACCGTCCAATGTGAGCTGCTTCTTTTCTCGTTGAATATCATATTTAACATTTCAATATGCCAGTCTGCCTAATACTGAAATGAAGGCTCAGTGATTTATTTATTGAGTCACTAATAGTTCTGGTCCTGTTTTATTCAGTAGCTTTTCCTGCCCAGGTCCATATATCTAGATTTGTCTTCAGTGTACGAGCGCCTCATGTAATGTATAAGGTGGTCGCATTTATGAGTGTGCAATAAATTATCCAATTGTAAACGAATCCTCTTTCATTTATTTGATGTTGCAGGGAACTAAATACAGACAATCACACCAAATCATTTGCATTACCTTTGCAGAGCCTTTATTTCTGTCTTCCCAGGTTGAAAATCAAGATAAGTCAGATAACATTTATTCATCTGCATTTGATTAAAAATTAATGCATACTCCCACTAAAACTCCGCCAAATGTCCAGCCTATCAAAGTGCATCAATTACTGCATCTCTCACTCAATGCATCTTGAATGATAAAGCCATTTTTACAACCTTAACCACATGAAAAGCTTCAAATCAAGTGCCAGTCTTATGCCATTACGTGTCCTGAGCAGTAGTGATCACAATTCACATTATAAAACCTTCAAGAAGCTTTAAGTGAAAAGATGCATGCTTAAACAAGCCTGTGGGCAGTCATCTTAAATCTTCTTAATGTTCTTAAATCTTAAATGTTCAAAAATTACCCAGACTTACAAAAGCAAAACAAACAAACAAAAAAAACACTGTGAAATTGAAAATTTTCCAGGTTTAAACAGAAAAGGTACTTCTCAGTTAAAAGTAATGTAAATATTCCTTTTATTGGTCTGAAGATTATATTCCACGTTTGCATAGGCACAAATGATCAGACTAATGGAATTGTTGTAAAGGTTGTAGGGAAGGCAGAATATCAGACACAAATATCAGATATGCGTTCTTCATTCCGCTCCTGAGGCCATGAGACTATTTCATGTACTGAAAAAAAGACTAGGTGTGATCAGCTGTAAAGGCCTTATGTTTTGAAGTGGCTTTCAAAGGAAACCTTTTTTTATTTGAGCCCACAGCTGTGTACTATTAATCATAATGGAATTGGATGCTATAAAAATGCATTAGTATTTTCAGTACTCCCACGAGCTTCACTGCACGTTTAATGCTGCTTTAGAAAGGCTGAGTGGAATATGGCCTTGATTTAGCACAGCCAGCATCATCAGCATGCCTCTGGCATCATCCCGTCTTGTTATTAGTAATCATTTGTTTGGCAGGAACCTTTATCTGGGCTGGTGGTGAGGAAGCCTAACCCTACTCGTGCAAACAGATATTTTTTGAAACCTGAAAGAAGAAATATCACTCTGTCCCACCGCATATGTATGTAGCTAGAGTGTTAAGTGCGAAGGCATTTAGTACATAGATATTGGTTTTGTATGATAATGTCTCTAGCCATCGATGTTGAAAACGATTTGAGATTTCAGATCTTGCGTAATCGTACATTGTCATCTAAAACACACTATAAGTTTGTGGACACCTGGCCATCACACGTATAGCCTATGTGTTTGCGGAACATCCCAATCCAGGTTAATCTCCTCTTTGCTGTTAAAATTACCTCCGCACTTCTGGGAAGGCTTTCCACTAGATCTTTCAGCGTGGACGTGTGGATTTGTGTTCATTCAGCCACAAGAGCATTAGTGAAGTCAGGCACTGATGTGGTGCAACTGGTGTTCCCGTTCATCCCAAAGGTGTTCAGTGGGTTAGAGATCAGTGATCTGTGCAGGATACTTGAGTTCTTCCACTACAACCTTGGCAGATCATGCCTTCATGGCTCTTGTCTTGTGCACAGGGGCAGTGTCATGCTGGAACAGGTTCCAGTGAAGGGGGATTGCATACAAAAGCATTCTAAACAACTGTATTTCTAACTTTGTTGCAACAGTTTGGAGAAGAACCCAATATGGTCAGGATAACTGTATATTTAATGTAATATCTGGAAAATTAGATAAATGTGACTGTATTTAAGATATTTTCATTTGATTGATTTATTTATTTATTTTTTGCAGTACTTGAAATAGCCTTCTATTACATGTCTCTCACCATCTTGCCTGGGTCATCACTAAAGTCTACACACATTTTCATTTCAGCTGCTTGCTTCAATTAACACATGGAGGATATGAGACTCCTGTTTTTCCTTCTCCTGCTGACCACAAGCCGACAAGCTCTATGTGAAGAGGTGATGATGAGAGGGCATGCAGAATGTGTTCCTGCATACCCGCCTCGCTTCCAAACATTTCTCAGTTTTGAAGATTCATTAGGCGGCATGACCACATGGTGCTGATATGACGGGTAAAGACCTCATTCGCGTTATTGAATGCTTAAAAGTTAAACGAGCTGTCATTAGATCACAGAAGAACTGCAGAGGTGTTTTGATTAAGAAACAGTATTACATTACTTATAGAAACTTTCTGTTTGCCACAGGTCTTTTCTTTAATAGCTGTTCCTCTAAAACCTTTTAATATGCACAGTAATAGTAATGCGCAGTGACAGAACCAGTGCTATTGCCAAGATAACCCTGATGGAGAAAGACATTAAATGTGGCTTATGAATTCTCTGAAGGTCCTCAAGCTTTATGAGTTTCATAATTCCTTATCAGGAGGAGCTAAAAATAGCTTGGCAGCTGGGTTTATGCAATGTCCCACTGGCACCATCAGCAGGGACAGGAACCTTAACCTGGCATATTTCACCAGTTCTACCACAAAATATCACACAAATTGAGCTTGAACTTTCAAACATACTTCCCTCACTGGTGCACTGACGCAATCAATTTATAAGAATAAAGAGAGGCCGTCTGATTCATCAATGTGTTCTCCCTAAAAAAAAAAAAAAAAAGTCTTTTCCTTACTTAAAAAAAAAAAGTAATTCGGCTTACCACTGACACAATTCACATCCATTTAATGAGCTTTTGGAAAGTAAATGTGAAACTTTGCTTGCTGTTATCTTGGCAGAGAATCTTGAGCATTTCTTTTTCTTTAAATCTCTTTCCACACAATACTCTTCCAAAGATATTTCTGTTTATGCAAGTGATTTTTTTTTTTCATGACACATGTGATAGTATCTCTTTACATGCATTCTGCCTTGTGTAAATGTAAGTATTTTTAGTACCGTCTGTTATCACACAGGAAACACACCGCTGAAATGAGCTTTAAAAACAGAGACCACCAAACACTCAGTGTCCTGTTGAAGTTTTGTTGAGGACATTAGCACCTGGCAGAGTGACAGAGAATCTGTCCAGCTGCGTCCAAAGAACATGAAATGCACTGTATGGTCACTGAGCAAAAGAAGAGTGGTGCAGTGCTGCACCCTACCGCTGGGATTCGAACGCGGGTCTCACCTATCTGAGAACATCATTTGTTGCGTTTTTTTTGGTGACACAGTGCTACAAATGCAGGTGACTGAAAATACAAGTGTTGCGACAAAAAGCAGCGTAAACGTAGTTAGGCCACACTGCATGTTTTATTACATGAAGACGGAGTGAAAACACTGATTTGTATATCACCTATACTTTAAGTTTAAATAAAGCCTGACGGCTGCTCCAAATGATTTTGCGTACTTGTCATATTTATATATGTATTTATTTCCTCATGCTATACGAGCATGCTGCAGTAACGTTTGAATCTTTTTAAGCACAAACACTGGACACAACTTTTCTACCATTTTGATAAGGACATGCCATCTTTTCCATCAGCATTCTGCTGTCAAGTTTCAGCAGAGATTGTGGAAGCAAGTCTCTTGGGAAGAAACCCCATCCGTGCTTCCTATGTAGCTCAGCTATATTTAAACGCTCCCGCTATAAACACACTGACCTGCATAATTGAATACTTGCTGATGCTTGCCGCGATGCTGCAATTTATTTGCATAAAAGGGCTCTGATGGTTCACCAGGGAAACAATCAGTAACAGTTGAACTATTTTGTGCAGTGATACAAATAATAATGTAAAAGAACTGTTTCAGAGAGTTGGTTTTCAGGTTTTTTTTTTGTTTTTTTTTTTTATTCCTTCTAAGCACCGTATTTACAGAAAGGAATCCAGATTTGTATCTTTAAAAACATTTTACCATTTACATCACATAATATCTACAAGATCATATAATCACAGTCTGATTACGTTCATTAAACGGAGCACAGATGACAGATCAGCGAGAGATTCAACAGTATTAGTCCACTTCATCAATTTTGATCACCACTCACATACATACATACATACATACATACACACACACTTCAAAAGTTTCTCATACTTGAGAGAATTTAACAGGGAGATTTAATAAATTAAGAAACAGACCTTAAACAGTTATTGACAGTGTTTATCTTGGAGGTCAGGCTCGAAAGCAAATTTCTCTGTTCACATTGCACAATCTAATCCTCTTTCTTTGTTTGCAGGGAACGTCTCTGGGGTGTCTAGGATGATGGAGTGTGGAAAGGAAAGGTGAAGATCCCAGCACTGGCCTCAAGTTGTATTGTGGTACATGATTATGAATCCCTCTTTGCAGCTTAGGGGCAAAGGTTTACAATTCATATGTCTAGGCTTAATACCTGGAAAAGGCTGGCAGGTGAAGGCATGGTCCCTGTACATATTGCCGCAGCCCAAATAATCCTTCACTATTCACCTTCCGTAAGCTTGAGAATAAAGACAAAAGGAGTCCGCGAGCAGCAGCTAATGACGCATTTCTTTCTTACTCTTAAATATGCAGAGCAGAGATCTCTAGGCCAGCAACTCCCCAGGCAGTCTGAATACAGCTTGTAGAAAGCATACAGTCTGGCTTCAATCCACCAAAGGAATTTGGTGTCACAAATTCATTCTTTTTAGGGCCTTAAATGGGACAGTTGCCGTGGGGATCACAACTCGGGCCTGTTTTAGGGAGACTTGAGCCCCGCCCCCTCTCTCTGCCACACAGCGAAGAAAAACAGAATTGCACTTATTACCTCAATATACTAATGTTAATCTGCCTTTCCCACTGATCCCTTCAAAACGGCCTCTTTAATTAAGCCTCCCAACAGCTTTACACAATGAAACACAAACAGCGAGGGAGGGGAGGAGAAAAGTGGAAACATAAATGCTGGCAGTTTTTCCATGTAACAAATGGCAGACATTTAATTCCTCTCAGTAGGCAGGACAAAAAAAATTACATTGATTTAATAAGATCTTTGTTTAGACCAGGTGAAGAAAAAAAGAAAAGAGAAAAAAAGCACACTTATTAAACACTAATGCTAATTATATCCAATGATCCTCAGTGTAGTTCAGATTAATCTGCTTTGCACTGTACCAAGACACCTAATATTGGAAAAAGTGCATGCAGTGTAATATCTTGCCTTTTTTTTTTTTGTTTTGTTTTTTTTAAGCGCTTCACTCAGATTGCAGAGAGAAAAAGGCATCCGGTTGAAAGAAAATCTTGTGGTAAAAATGTCCCCTTTCTCAAGCCACCATGTAGGAGTATGCCTTAGTGTCTGCACTTTACACACATTCAGTAATTGGCACAAAAGCATAAGGGGCCAGAAAAAGAAGCAGTGGCCTTTCTGGAGCAAGATAATGATGTAGAGCAGGTCTGAAGATGTCCTCTGTTTCAAGAAGTGCACCATTACCCACTGGCGCTTCTTTTTCTCAATTATTAGGGTCAAGCTCTTTAGAGGAAAGTGGAGGTACCTTCATCGCATACATTGAAATAATTAATTCAGCCATTGTCCGTGCTTTACACATTTACAAAACAGCGGGTTGAGGTGTGCAATTCTTTTATGAACTTTGGAGAGCAGGTGCTGTAGTTACATTCAATGGAGCAGCTCACGCCGGACAGGTGAGTAATGACATTAGGACAGTCTGACACCAAGCAGATGGAGAGGACTCCTGCTTCTGGTATAACTTTCTTCTTCTGGTCGTCCACAAACCCTGGTCCTTCAGAGCACCTGAACTCTTGTAAACTTCCACTTTTGCGATGTCCTGGAGTGACTCCGCGTAGAGCGCTACTGTCATTTTCTCCTGACACCGGGTTCAACTGGTCGCTGCTGCTGAATCAATCTCTCAATCTCCGAACCCAAGGTCTGGAGATTCTCCTGTAGAGAAAAAACGTCACACTGCTGTTAGGTATTTCTGTGCTAAATGTAGCAAAGTATGATTTCATGACACCCGGGGTTTAAGAAAAATGAAACATGAAGGCAGAGAGGTAAGCCTGAAAAGAAGAAGTGTGGATTCTTGCTGCTTTACTCTAATGCCAGGTACTCACTCTACACTTGAGCCCTTCAGAAACCTTCTTTTTTTATGTGTTGAACAAATCTTCAGAGTTGTAGCTGCAAAGTATAACTGCACAAATGAACTGACCCTCTGATTGAGCTGTCGGGCAACTGGAGCAATTTCCAGCATATATGGCTGTCTTGTAATGAACCAGTATCTCAAAATCAAGATTTTCTAAATTTAAGTGCAATTTGTGTGCCCAGCGTGGCAGCAGTAATATCAACAGAATGACACAGCGAGAGCTTGTTGTATAGGCAGGGCTCAACCACATACAAAATATGAAGGTGATAAGACACCTCCCTGATATTTACCTTTTGACAGTATAATGACCAGCAGGAGTGAGAAAAACATTTAGAGCATGAGTGCCAGTAGTGTCTTTTTCCTGAGAAAGCAGTGAGCATTGTGTATATCTTCCGACAATTCCACCAAGGCTGAGAGGAAAGCGTCTGAACTGTCGAGAACGTGTTTAATGCTCATGCTCACAGCAGTCTATCCAGTGTGGGAATGTACTCACCACGTGTCATTAGTCAATCACTGCTCAACGTGCTTTGTTTATGATGGCTATCGCCTTCCCAGGCACATAAAATGCTGCGATTACATCAGCAAATACCAAGTGGCAGCCGAGCGACATCATTTCTCCAAGTGAACCATGAATAGGCAAATGACCACATACTGAGACATAACAACATGCTGCAATTCAGCATGGATTGTGAGAACTGAGCCGATGAGAAAAGCAGAGCGCGTGGACCGACTGAGGCAGACCGTGTTACCTTCAGTGTGATGTTCTTGAGCAGCGTGTCCTCCAGCACTGCCTGGAGCTTCCTGTTGATCTCCAGCGAGAGGTCAAGCGTGAGTCCACTGTCAGCAGGGTGTGATGTGTACAGAGAGGCCATGATGCCCCCTCTCTTACTCAGGTGGGCTTTGTTAAAATCTGACGCCTCGGACGAGAGAGCTCCCGACTCCTCCCTCAGCACGTAGCTCTGGATAATTCTGCGAGACACATAATGGTAGATAAGGTCACTGCCGTGGTTCAGTTACGACATCAGAGGCTATACACAAACACCCAAGCACTTGTTCACTGACAGTGATGGATTACAAAAGCTCTGCAATGGCTGCTATGCTACGAACACCTCTGAGGGAAGAGGCTAAGCTAAAGCCAGTAATGAACCAGGACACAGCAGAAATCTCAAAGCATTAACCCTCCAATTCAATGTACCTTTGCTGTCTCTTTCTCTTCAGGACATGAATCTACATTATACTGCGAGTAATCCAAAAACTCTTAAGAGGCTATCAGTTTTTAAAATTGGCGAGCTCAGCCAAACCCACTATCATGATTAAACCCATATAGCAAGAGTGGTTTTCTAAAAGCGTTGTTGTGGTTGCAGGAAGCATTGCTTTCCATTACACAAAAGGCATAAGCCAATATATGATGAAAATAAACACAAAGAGAAAATGAAATTCCTACTGAGGCTGTTTGTTTTTGTTAGACAGACCGCCCAGGTGAGAACTCCAAAAATAACCGTTGCGTCTTCCGAGTGCATTTTAATAAAAGGAAAGATTGAATTGTGCCCTAAAAAAAACTCGAGTCATAAAAGCCTAATTTATTTTTTAAGTGGCTCAATTTAAAACCAAATAGAGAGCAGCAAGGTGCTGATGGGAATCTGAAATCATCATTGTTATTGCCATTATTGTTGACTTTTTTTTTTTTTTTTTTTAATACGTAGAAAACGAAGATGAAAAGAAGCATCTCTCCCATTTCTCCCCATTCCGAACCTTTTTTAACCACACTGACGCATGGCCCACATAACGGCCAATTCATTTTTAATGCTTTATTCAGACCATGTCTCGAGACAAGGACATTTAGAGGGCATACATGTACAGGGTGAACTCCCCAAGTGATGTGGCATTGACAGAGCTTTTTTTTTTTCTTTTTTTTTTTTAATTACAAACAGATAACCAGATACATCAGAAAAGATTTTGTTTAAATGACCTAGCTGTCTAAAACTACGAGGGAAGGGACTAACATTTCATATTCCACAGCACAAGCTAAAAAGGGCAGGTAGGTGGTGCAAAAATACAAAATCACATCAAGAAATCAATCAATCAATCACATAATCAATCCATCAAGCAAGCAAGCACTCAAGCAATCAATAATTCACTCACTGCTACAAAAACAGATTGGCTTACCTTAAACTTATCTAGGGTCCATTTGGACCCAATTTCCATCATGGCAGTATTTAACAGAACAAAATGAAAAGAAATTCAATTTTGGGTAGAACATATCACGGCTTGTATGAAAAATGAGGAGAGAAGTTCATTTAAGTTTAGTATAATCGGGTTCATCAAAATTGTCTGACATCTGGTAACACTGCTTTCTGGTAGCAGTTCAGAACCAGTGGCGATACAGTATGTCCTGAAATTATTTCACTCTCTGTTACTATATAAAGCCGGGGCAGGATGGCATTGGCCTGATTCTTCGCTGTAGCAGTAAGCTCAGCAGGGGAAGGCAAGGACAGCAGCGGGCTAGTCAGAAGGACATATGCATTTTAGAAAGTACTTACAAATGACAAAATTTTAATTTGAACTCTTCCAAAAATTTGAAATGCGCTCAAAACGGAACCTTCATACACAGAACCAACGAATGCAGCCATATATTAATCATGCTCTTTTACTATCCGAAACATAAAAGCACCTGCTGTATAAGGAGAATGTATTTTCACTTACATAAAATTCATGAGAATTTTTAGCAATACTTCTAGTCTAGCCTATTTACAATTCAATTTCAAATATGCTACGGGACACACAACAGACTAATATCTAATATCTGGCCTTCTGGAACATATCTTTTGTTTACCTCTTTGGAGAAACATCACACCCTGACCTGATTCTGTATGCTTGGCATAGAGTATTTATTATTTAGTAGGATTAATTAGGAATCTCTGTAATATATTATTTCTCCATATCAGAA
>JAOVYU010000067.1:13988451-14003306 GCA_025674565.1 Synodontis membranacea
TACATATGTTGCTTTCTTTACTGACATACAAACATTTTTATGCTTACAATTATTATTATTATTATTATTTTATTTTTATTTTTTTTTGGAAAAGTAATGTTTGGAAATATGAATTTTTGTACTGAATCAATAAGGCAGAATTCATAAAATGCCATTTATAACACTATTTGTAGGCCAAAAAAAACCCAGGATGCCTAAGACTATTGCACAGTACTATATATATATATATATATATGGAGATAGATAGATAGATAGATAGATAGATAGATAGACAGATATAAAAAAAAGTACATATGTATAATAAAATACAGTATATTCATCATATATACAGCATGCTTAGGTTCAGTTGTTCAGTTGCAGGTCCAGTGGATGTACAGTACTGTCTCTGACACTGTGAGTGATTAAGCGTTCATCAGAGTGATGGCCTGAGAAAAGAAACTGTGTACAGTATATGTCTGGTAGTTTTTGCATCCAGTGCTCTGTAGTGCCTACCAGAGGGCAGGAGTCGGAACAGGTTGTGTCCAGGGTGTGATGGGTCTGCAGTGATGCTGCCTGCACTTCTCCTGACTCTGGATGTGTATAAGTCCTGAATGGTGGGTGAGTCGACACCAATTATTTTTTTTCTGCCATTCTGACTCTCTGTTGTAGTCTGTTCTTTTCCTGTTTGGTGGCCGAACCAAACCAGACTGTGATGGATGTGCAGAGATGTGCAGAGATTATTGTAGTAGTAGCTCCTGAGGCAGATTGAACTTCCTGAGCTGGTGAAAGAAGTACATCCTCTGCTGGGCCTTTTTGACAATTGTGTCTATGTTGGACGTCCACTTCGGGTCCTGGGAGATTGTAGATCCCAAAAGCCTGAAGGTTTCCAGAGCAGACACAGTGCTGTTGCGTAAGATGAGGGGGGGCACTGTTGGGGGCTTCTATGGAAGTCCACTCTCATCTCTACAGTTTTGAGCATATTCAGACCAATGACTGTCATGTCGTCTGCAAACTTCACAAGTTTGACCGATGGGTCTCCTGAGGTCCTGAGGTGCACTCCGGAGAAGGGCAGAGGAGAGAGAACACATCCCTGGGGGGCGCCCGTGCTGACTGGGTGCTGGATAGGATTTTCCCCAGCCTCACCTGTTCCCTCCAGAAAATTTGTGATGCACTGACAGATGGGAGCTGGTACAGTGAGCTGGGTGAGTTTGGAGTGTTGGACCTCTGGGACGATGGTGTTGAACGCCGAGCTGAAGTCTGATCTGCTTTGTCAGTGTGTTCCTGGCCTGGTTATATGGGATTCTGCCCTCACTTCTGTAGGCCTCCTCCTTAGCCTGATTTGTTTGTCACTGTTGGAACACACACACACATGTCCTCACAATAACTGAAGATGTAAGATGTCACAGTGTCAGTGAAATATACATTGTCTAGTCAATACATTGTCTAGTTAAACTTCTCCCTCTTATGAAGGCAATGCAATTTAAAAGGTAAAAGATTCAGTCATACATTTTAACAGCTAAAGTTTACGGCATGCTATAGCCAGCTGTCAGATCTTTTGGCCTAGATATTCTGTAATTTTCAGTTTTTCAAACTTAATGCAGCAAACCAAAAAAAAAAAAAAAAGGAATAATTTCTGAATAAAAATGTGAATATGATCATGGGAAAAATGTGAGATGATCTGACATGAGGGGAAACCATCACATCCAAAATAAAAGAAAAAAGTCTTTCCAAGAATTGGATCATGAAACAGACAGACAGACAGAGAGATAGATAGAGAGATAGATAGATAGATAGATAGATAGATAGATAGATAGAGACAGACAGACAGACAGACAGAGACAGATAAACTATGGATGCTTTTTTTATGGAGGCATCCAAACGGGTTAGGTTGTTAAATCACGTTGGCCGCGCTGCAGACACTGGAGTTTCCCTGCTTAAGTGCACTTAACCAAATCTTTGTTAAATGGCATCGAGGGCACTTGGTGAAGTAGCTTAACTGAAAAGGAGAAACGGCCTTTTTTTTAGTTCGCGGGTGAATCTGGTAATTGCGCATGCGCATTGGTAAAGTCCGGTAAATTGTTCGTCGCCACGTGCGGTCCAGGTGAAACTAAACACGTAAGGTAAAACGGACTGAATTATTCGTGATAAATCAAATTCATTGATGTTCATAACCGCAAGATCAATTAGGAATTAAGTTCTCACTGTGATACAGGGTAAAAATGATGTTTGGCTTTTATCAAGGTTAAAGAACACTAAGGCTACACTTTCTTTCTGAAGCTAATCTCCGGTAAGGGCGGTGTCAGTTTTTTTTTTTTTAGGGCCAAATAAAATCAGATTTTATTTACAAAACAAAAGAGCGTGATTGGGCACATTGTAAAACAGTTGTAGTTTAAGTGTTGGAGATGAATTTGGAGATGTTTGGAGGCTGTAACGAGCGGCTCTATAGGTAGTGTCCTGATGCTGATGGAACCGTCTTCACTTCACCTAAATGAAGTAGCTCGTGTAATTTATACACATGGCTAAGAACATCTGTCTGTTCGCTAAAATATTAATTAAAATATTAACTAATGTCGCCTAACCTTAAACAAACAAACAACCAAAAAAAACAATGTACTTGGATTTTTTTTTTTAATCACGCAGCGGAATGGTGTCGATTCAGTGACTCGGTTCTTTTGGGACGGTTTAATGAGTCGACTCTTATTCTTCAATGAGAGTCAATTCATTAGATTCTGTTCATAGAAGGCACGAGTTTGATGTGAAATAAAAGCTTTTGGTAAAGAATTATTATTATTATTTTTAATGAATATTTCACCAAGTGCAGATTTAGATTTGTTTTTAAAACCTTAAATGACTAAATTGACTTATCGTTTAATGATTATTTGGATACCTCTCTATTAGAGATTGAAGAAGAAGGAAAAAAAAGAATGGTTGCCAGCATAGTCACTGATGTTTAAGTTGTTCTTTACAGGGTAGTTTGGAACGTCCAGGATGAACCGTGCCTTTTCACCGTCGCCGGTTAGGCCCAACGTGCCACTGAGAAGACCCGCATCAGGTCCAGCTTTACTGCCTCCATGCAGCCTGACTCCTGTAATCAACAACCAGGGCACCTGGTTACCCCAAGATCGCTCTGTGTTGACTGGCAGCGCAGACGGTATACTAAAGGCCTTAATGAAATTTGTATAGTGTTCCTTCTGAAGTCCTGTTTATGAATGTAATAACATTTACATCATTTCAATTTAGCTCTGAAAGCTGAAGGCAGCAGAAATGAGAAGGGCTGGATGCCTGTGAGAGACAGCAGTGCTGTGTGTATCTGGTCTTGGTTTTTGTTTTTTAACTTAATAAAGTGCATTGTAGTTTTAAAACACAAAGCAACAGTTTATCTCTAATTTGTGAGACTCTTTGCCTTTCACAGAAAACTGGACCCATGTCTCCCACAGGGATGGTGAACCTGTGTAATTACTGCAGTAAGAAAGGTGGAAACTTTTTTTTGTTTGTTTAAATCTATACGTGTGTTTTTGGGTTGAAATACTATTTAAAATGCTGTGCTGTTGAGAGGTGTATAAGTCTGTATCACTGTGCTGATGTGTTTGATTATAGGTAAATTTAGGTGCACGTACTGCAAAAAGACTTGCTACTGCTCGTTAGCTTGTCAGACTGAGGACTGGAACGCCCATCGCCACATTTGTAAACTAAGTTCTCCAGAAAACAGTGCAAGGTCCGAGTTAGATTATAGTGTTTTGGATTTGTTTGTTTTTTTGTCCGTTTTTGATTCCGGTCCTAATTGTTTTATTTATTTATTTTTTCAATCAGCGATAAACCAAAGGAGTCCTCGTCTCTACCTTGTGAAGATGGAGCTAGTGTTTTAGAATCCAAAGTATAATTTCTTTCATTTTCTCATTTTTTTTTTTTTTTTAAAGAACATAAAACATGCATGTGATCATCACATTCCATGGAGCTTTAAAATTGTATTTATTTATTTAAAAAAAACATTTTGTTGAGCCAGGTGTACAACAACCATGTGGTTGGACCAAAAAGAGTTTACCTGAAAGATTTACGCAAGAACAACCTCTCCAAAGGAGATGAAATCCAAGTACGCTTTCAATTTAGTCTTCTTTTTTAATTTTTATTTTTATTTTTATTTTTTTTTTAAGCTATATTTCTGGTCAACTCTATGTGCTTTCAGGCATCTGTGGTGGAAATGATGACTCCTGGGAAGTTCTTCATACACATCCAGTCTGTGGAGATGTCTGAGACCCTGAAGAACATCACTCTAAGCCTTCAGAACTCATACTGCGATTCAGTTTTGTCTGTATACAAGCCAGAAATTGGTGAAATCTGTGCTGTGAAATTCTCTTTTGATCAGGTTAGTCATATTGAGTTTTAGTGGTTTATATCAGTAGAGATCATTAGAATGAGAATTGAAAGGTTTAAGCATCAAAGCGGTTTCTGTAGATGGATTTCTTTGAAAACCCACCGTGTTACACTGTAGTATTTTCCTAGCTAAAGTGCGGTTGATTTGGGAAATATAGTTCAAGTAGATTCTTTAAAACCATATTGTGATCATATAGATGATCGCATAGAGCTAATCTAGGACTACATTTATAGCATGTTGGAGTATTATTAATACTGAATAGTATTAGCCTGGGTTCTGTATTTACGCAGAGTTTTTCTTGTCTCATTTCAGAATTGGTATCGAGGAGAAATCGAGGCTGTTGATTTGGATCAGCATACTGCCAAAGTGCTCTACATAGATTTTGGAAATGAAGAGAGTGTCAGATTTGACCGGATACGTGCCCTGTCAGCAAATATTGACACTCCACCACCATGTGTAGGGGTTCCTGTGTGAATGCATAGTTTCACTGATTGATTGTATGATTGATGACTCTTTATCCCAGCCGTTGAAATTATTAATGAGTCAGAGGTTTGATTAACCGAATTTTGCAGGCTCTACAGTGTTGTATTGCTGGAGTAACTTCTATAACAAGCAGATGGACAAGCGAATGTTGTATTGCGTTAAGGCAGCTGGTTGCTGGAAAGAGCCTGACTTTCACTGTGATGGATGTCCTGAACAGCAGCACTGTGTTTGCTGTAGATGCACGTCTGTCCGCACTTGGTAGGGCAATTTTGCGTATGAAAATGGAATATGATGCCTAAGCATATAGGTTTAATAGTCAGTCAGCTAAATATGTAGCGTAAAGAGCATCATTTGTCCACAGGTAAGAGTCTCAGTACCTTCCTAATTGATCAGGGCTATGCGATAAAAGAGAACACTTCCACAAAGCCACAGATCAAGCACGATATCGGTGAGTCATTTGTAAGAATCCAGGATTTAAGTGGTTAGTGAATTTATTTATACTTTCAGCCAGTGCCTTTTGTTTTATATTCAAGGTTCTTTATTGAACGCATCATTTGAAAACTTCAAGCGTTTGTCTGATGGTAAAAACGAGAACACTGAAGCTCAGCTACCAGAACCCTTGAGTCAAGGAGTGGGAGACATCTTTACAGCTGTGGTCACGCATCTTCAGTCCCCTTCAGAGATCATCTGCCAAAAGCTAGAAAATGCCAGTAAGAATTCTTTATCAAATTTTAGCCAGTTAGAGGCAGTTGAATGAGTGAGAGCCTTGAATAGGCAAAACAACTGCAAAAATAAAGTTAGTGTCTAGAGGGTATTTTATTGTATGCTGTCATGTGTTGGTTGTTCTTGTTTTTTTCCTATGTAGGTATTATTCAGCAGTTACAAAAAGATTTGCGGGGACACTGTTCCAAGGCTCAGGCCAGTGAGAACTTCCGACCTGCTCCTGGAACTGTCTGCTGTTCTCTCTTCTCAGGTGAGGGTGAAGTCCCAGACCTGTCTGAGATTCTCACTTGGTTATAAAGGACTTTTAAGGTTGTGACATTGTCCTGACCGTTATCTGTTGGTGTACATCTTATTCTTTTTTTTTTTGTTTTTTTTTTTCGTATTCCTTTACAGAGGACAATCAGTGGTATAGGGCCAAAGTGCTGGCTTATTCCTCCGAGGATCGGGTGTGTGTCGGTTACATAGACTTCGGAAACTCTGAAGAGGTGTTGTTGAGTCAGTTGCGTCCCATCAGTATGGCTCTGTTAGCGTTGGCTACTCAGGCAATCCCATGTGCTCTGGCAGGTATAGCAAAAAGCTTTCAACTGTTGGGATTTTCTGGAGGTGCTTAGTGTAGGACAGTTTACGAAGTGTTAAGCCGAACCAGTAAAATCAGAGTTTTGTCAACACTGGCAATGAAAAATAGCTCCGATTTCCACAGAGATGTAATCTGTAGCTTGGCATGATGTAAATGTGATAAGTTCATTTTTAACACCTGATTATTAATTAAAAGTGTTTGCTGTATCTTTTTTTTTTGTTGTTGTTGTTTGTTTCCAGGTATTAAGCCCATTTCAGATGCGTGGTCAGAGGAGTCGGTAGTAGTGCTGAAACAGTTGGTCAGTAATCGCTTCCTTCGTGTGGAGATTCTTGGGGAGCGAGGTGGAACAGCTTTGGTCTCAATGGTTGATGAGTCGAGCGATCCTCAGACTAATGTAGCCGAGCTTCTGGTTGCTACGGGCCATGCTGCTTTAGGAAATATGGAAACGAATAAAGGCGAAGCAGTTGAACAAATCGGTAAGTTTAAAGAATATGTTGAAGTTAATGTTTCATTCAAGATTACATACATCTGCACTAGATTTGATTACCTCTTGGATTAGATTAGAGTACATCTGCACATAGACAGTATTTTGTGATATTGTAAGATGAATATCTGTAATGGTAATAAAACTCATATTTTTGGCCCAATATACTGTTATGCAAGAGCCTGGCTGCACATGAAGTTGCTCCCAAGTTGATTATCAGCATGCAGTGACTTATGATCTAAATATTTTGCAGCTTAAAATTGACTACATTGCAGGTAAATGTCCTTATATAGTTCAACATGAAGGCAATGTTGGTATGTCCGTGTTACAGCAGTTGCTTTGTGTGGTGTGAAAATGTGTTTCACTCTCTTTTCAGTTGGGTTGGAAAGCAAATAGGTTAAGAAATCAGAAAGCTACCTAGTGCATATTCAGTTTTATTTTCATATTAAATATAAATATGACTCATGATGAAAGGTAGGCAATTAGGTTGTGTAAAAATATTGGCACTTGTCTACTGCACAGCGATGTTGCACTGCTTCATACACTGTTTCTTCTTCTGATAGATGGTCCTGTAGATAAATTGGAGTGGTCTTGTGCAGAGCTTCCCGCTGATGGCCAGAAGGTGGTGCTAGTGGTCAGTGTACTGGAAAATCCTGGCCAATTCTATTGCTACAATTACAGTGCAAAAGCTGGTATGGTTCTCCCTGTCTGCATGTTTTGATAAGCAGTATTGATGTCATAAATACTCTTACTTGTGTGTTTGATAGACATGCAGACCTTGGCAGAGTTGTCCACCGCCTTGACAAAACACTGTGTGGGTGATGTGACGCCTTTCAGCCCTGCTGTTGGAGAACCTTGTTGTGCTCTCTTTAGAGGTCAGACACGTGTCTCTGTTCATGCTTTAATACAATGATTGGACTTTAAGTTTGCTTACCAGTATCCCTGTCGAGTAAAACGCATCTGTTTTTATTATTGGATTGCCAAAATGTCATGAGGAAATGGAAATTTTAACTCCTATTGTTCCTTTACCCTTTTCTGTGTATCCTCCAGATGGGAACTGGTATAGGGGCATTGTGCAGAGTCTTGAGGAAGATGGAAATGCAAAAGTGTATTTTGCAGATTATGGGAACACTTGTAAAATAGAGGTAGCCAACCTTAGAGCCATCAAACCTAGCCTCCTCAAGCACCCTTTCCAGGCCTTATGTTGTTGGCTTGCAGGTATATCATGTGCGAAGTGCATGTGTTTTTGTTTAAGTATATATCTGGTTCATCTTTTGTACCAGCGCAAAAACAATTGGCATGTGTAGATATTGCTTGGTTAAATAATGGCCTTGTTCTGTCTAACCCCACTTCCTGCAGGACTTGAGCCTGTAGGGGCGGAGTGGAGTAAGGACGCAGTGCAGAAGTTCCAGACTCTGTGTGTGGGGAAGGAGCTCACTGGCAGAGTGGTATCTGTCACTGAGAAGGGTTATGGAGTAGAGCTGGAGTGTAATGGCTGCAACGTTGCTGATGTACTCATTGCCGAACAGCTTGCCAAACCTTCAGGACAGGAGACCAAGCCAGATTCACAAGCAGCCACGTTCTCTGAACTGGCAGAAGCAACTACTGCACCGGTGCCTGCTGAGAATCACTTGTGCACTGAGCAGCCAGCTAAAACCACGGAACAAAAACTTGCCGCATCACAGTCCAGCACATCAAGTGAATGAATGCTGCATTCCATCAGTGTTGACGGAATTTTTCCAGACAGATTATATAAAGCAAAATTCATAGAATTGTTAGTTAGCTGCTGTAGAGTTTTCCTTTCAGTCACGACAATTGTGTTATCAGTTTGTGTTTTAAATCATTTCTACTCTTCAACATTTCTAATTGAGTGTCTTTCTACATACGGTAGATGCTTTATTTCCTCTGGACTGGAAGACGGTGGAGTTGCCTCGCAGCAAGACTTTCCAGCCTCAGGTGGCAGCAGTGACCAGCCCAAGTCTCTTCTACGTGATGCATCCTGGAGAGGGTGTGAACATTTCACTGACCTTTAAACAATATTTATAGTTTTAAGAATAGTCGGTTGTTGCAATATCAACAAAATTTAAGGTTGAACAGTCAGGCACTTTAGCCCTTGTCCTTTAATCTAGTCAAAACTGCACGCCTAATATAGTGCTTTATATCTAGAGTGTTTTTGGTTTGTTTGTTTTTTTTGTTTTGTTTTGTCCAAACAGCTTAAACTGGTTGTGGTTTGTGCTCATCATGCAGTGTTGAATTGCACACATTTTCATAAATTATAATCACAGAAATAACAGACTTGGTTGTTTTAGTCTAGGAACACTGTACTTTTAAATGTTTGAGTGTTTTATCACGTGTTTAATACAGTGGACATAGAGAAGCTGCAGAGAGTTATGATGGATGTAACGAGGTATTGCAGCAAGCAGATCCTGCCCAACCAGAGCATGCCTTTACCAGGAGCAGCCTGCTGTGCTCAGTTCTCAGGTCACTCACACTGAAGCTTCAACCATTACAGGAAACATAAAGAACCTACAAACAAATGCTTAAGACTTGCAACCAAAAAAAATATTTCAGTATCATGAGTGAAGTTGTCTAAGAATTTGTGTAATACTTAAAAAAAAAAAATTTTACTTCAAAAACACCAGGTATAACTCAGGAAAGTCTCCATTGTAAAAGTACAGTGGTGGAATTCAAGTTAGTAATTATTGTTGACCTTTTGATCACTCATCTTAATTTTTCAATTTTATATATATATATATATATATTTTTTTTTTAAACAATAGGTTGCTTGAGATTAAACTCTCTTTCCTGAGTGAGACCTGGCCATGAAAGCACACCATTTACAAAGTTACATAAAAATCTTAGATTTGAAGCTTGTTTCTATTCGACATTGGCTACCTGCACCGAAAAGTGACATAGAAGCTATATTCTGGACACTACTGAAAAGCTTTTACCGTATTCTGTAGCTAAGCTAGATTAAATAATGCTGAAGTAAACGATCTCCTTAAATATCTTTTTAATCAGGTGACAAAAATTGGTACAGAGCTGTTGTATTGGAAGCGGCAAGCACATCCGCGAATGTGATTTATGCAGACTATGGGAACACGGAGAGGGTCCCTGTGTCCAGCCTCCTGCCCATCCCGAAAGACCTTCTGCAGCACCCGTTTCGAATAGCTAGATGTGCTCTTTCAGGTTGGAAAGCCTGTCTCGTTTTTCATCAGTCAGAGCATGCTATCGTTGCAATCCGTAATGCCTTACAGCAGCATCACAAGTTACTTGTAAGTTTCTTTTTCCAGGTAAAGAACACTTCCCGTTTGTGTGGCCTCCTGAGGTCCTGGATCTTTTCCGTATGCAGCTGAGTGGCAAAGTTCTTGCCTCCGTAGAGGGTTTTGATGGCACCTTTAACCTGCTAAATGTTACTGAGCACTCAACCCAAGGAGGCAGCAACATCAGCGCCATTATTTTAGCAGTACTGAAGAAATCTCCCGGCACGTCTAGCAAGAAGATGCTGACCCAAGACGCACAGGAGCAGGGACACGATCAGACACAGGCTGGCAGCACATCCTCTCCCACAAAGCATAATTTATCTGCAGACAATGGGGAGCCCAAACCTCAAAGTCCCGAGAAAGGTACGTGTCTGGTATTCTCTCGTGCGAGTGCACAGGTGTTGTTCGGCTTGTATCTTTTTCTTCTCTCCAAACTCTGGCCCAAAGCTGTTATTTCGCTCGACAGCCTTGTCATCACACACAAGTGCAATTATGTTTTCTTTTCTTTGTCTGATTTCAGAAAACATGATTACGACGGCCGGCATGGAAACGGAGGACCCACAGAGCCCTCTGTGTTCAGTAGATACCAGCAGCGGTGGGTATCAGTGACGGCTAGGGGACCTGCTTACTGTGGTAGACTGTTTGGTTCTGTCTACATCTATGGGTGTGAAAGTGTTTGTTGTATCTGAAAATGTTGCCTAACTTGCAACACTCATGTTATTGGTTTATTTTAGCAGCTCCTGCCTCATGCTGCTGTGTATCCCTTGAGCAGAAGGTGAAAACTTATTATTTTTCTCTCTTGAGCATGCGTCTTAACCATTGAACCACTTTTTTCTTTTTTTTTTAAACCAACTGCAATCTAAAAGCTTTAACAAATTTTTTCCGTTCTTATTCTTTCCCCACCAGATCTCCCGCATCGAAGAGTTGCTCCTTCTGCTTGTGAAGCAAATGGGTGGAAGACAAAACTAATTTCCTATATGTTATGTTCCAGTGTTTCTACAGTGTAAGCCCTTTATGGTTTGCTTAAATCATGTTATTTCACAGTTTCATAGTTTCTTATACTGTATGTTCTTTACAGTAGAGTATTTCTACAGGAGTGTGTGTGTGTGTTACATTGCAAATGTAAAATGATCAATGAGCGCTGGGCATATTGGAGCCTTATTTTGTGTTAGTAAGTCATTGTGTGTGAGTAGTGTAGCTTCACTTCAGTGACTGTCTTTGGTCTCACTTCAGATCATCATTATACTGCTGTGTGGTGTTTCTCATTTATTTCTCTCGTTTTTCATTTACTTCGTTTCGCCTGATTCTAAGCGTTCTCCTTTCGGAAACATTTGTTTACCAGGCTTGGTTTGTGCTTTTAGTTCTAGTTTTAATAAAAGTTATTTGAATTATTATTGTGGGTTTTTGTTGCATTTGTTCTGCATGAAGGTGTACAGTGTAATTTTTTTTTATAAAGCTCGTCCATATAGTGGGAGGAAAGTGGTGTTTTATCCCAACGTTTACTCACATCTTGACTGGTTGTGTTTGAGAGTAATGAACAATTGAAGTCGTGCAGTAGTTAAGTAAATAGTATCGAGGATTTACCCCAAACTTTTTAGTGCTTTATACTTACAGTATGGCAGAGCAGTTCTTGCTGAACAGGCGCATGGGTGCGTGCTTGCGCGCGCGTGTGGGGGGTGGGGGGTATATGTGCGTGCGCGGGTGTGTCCGGGGGGGGGGGGTGCGGGTGGGGGGGCGTGTGCGTGTGTGTGTGTGTGTGTCGCGCGCTAGTCCTGGGATGAGCTGAGACGAGACTAGGACACGAGCAGGAGTGACTATAGCAGGTAAGAAAGAGCTCTTTCCTGTGCTTTAATCCGACGTTTTCCGAAATGCAACGCTTTACTCGTTCTTAAATTATTTCACGTAACGATATTCGGATGCGGCTGAGATTGTGTCGCAACCTGTTTAACAATGAAGAAACTTTCAAACCAGCTATGACCTTTTTTTTTTTTTTTTTTTTTTTTTTAAAAACCCCAGTAACACGCCCGAGTTGTGTGACTTGAAGAGAGCTGAGTGTAGGCAGTAAGTGTAAATGCCAGACGCAGCTCAGTGATTAGTGCTGAACACTAAACCTCTGTACTTCCTGAAGGGACAGACTTCTGATTGATGGCCTGTAACCTGAAGTCAGTGTTTACAGGTGCATTTCTTTATGAATTTGTGTTCAGTCATTTTAATGTCTTCAGTCTGCCTCAGCACTGGTACTCAGCACTGGTACTCAGCACCTAACCATGCTAGAAGGAAGTCGACACGTGTGTCATCACTCTTCTCTCTTCCTCATGTCCTATATAGTTCTGTGGATTACGTTTATGAAGAGCTTCCTTTCAGGTTCCTTCTCTTCAGTCCTTGGTGTACATGTCAAAGAGATGTGGTTTCAGATGTATTCCCAGTCCTCAGGCTTGTGATTGCTGATCTTCCGAGGACTTTCTGTCCCGATGATTCTGTCTGAAGGTGACCTGAGATCTTCAGGGATGATTATGGAACCAGAGTGGCACCTCACGGCTCCAGGGTCCCCAGTCTGATCCTAAACTTAGATTACTGTCATGTGTATGTTCTTCCTGGGTTTTCTCTGGGTTCTCTAGTTTTCTCACGGTCCAATAACAGAAGTCTAACACCAGTAGGTGGGTTGGAGATATAAAATATTGCCCTTGGGTGTGAACGAGTGAAAGAATGTGTGCATGGTGCCCTGTAATAAACTGGTGTTCCATCTGTGTGAATTTTCCTGATTGTGTCCAGTGTTTCCGGGATCTCCTGATTCACCGTGACTCTTATCAGGATAAACTGGTTACTGAATGAGTTTTATTATTATTATTATTATAGGAGCTTTTTACTGTAAGCTATTCCATGGCTTAGTTGTAAAGAGTCCTTTTAATTGTTTGGAATATTTAGAAACCTGGACATTTATTATTATTATTATTTTTTTGCAATAATATTTAATTGATATTCAGTGAGTGTATTTGCCTAAAGTGATTCACACGAGATGGACCAGGACGTAGACGCCCAATTTTCTTGTGCCCATTAAGTGAGGCACACCTTGTACACACAAGGTTATGATTTGTACACTTTTTCCAACTTTGATTTGTGATCTGATTAGGTGTTTTATGGTCATTCTGAGTCTCGTCTGTTTTGGTTGTCAGTAGGATCAGCAAGTCTCTTAAATGTCATTGATGTTGAGATTATATGGTGGTTGGTGAAGGAAGGTAAATGAAACCTACATTTAAGAGAAGAGCCTAGCTTTAGACCGGAATGTGCAAAATTCATGGAAAACAGCTCTGTATGTAGACACACAAACATATCTTTTGTCTCTCGTTCCTGCACTACGACGAGCCCCATGAGTCTCAGTTCTGAATGTGATGGCCGTCACAACATGGCTTCATCTAGCTTTCACAGAGGTGGTCCTGTGCTTAGAAGATGCCGCAGTCTATATGACTTGCAGACACAATGTTGCTCATTTCTAGCCATTCATTAACATGGAGGAAATAATGTCTTTGTTTATCCACCATGAAGTTCATATTACCTTCTGCAGGTAAAACCTGGATCCTCAGATCGTTCGCAGAGAGCTGTCCATTATCCCCAGACTCTTCACTCTAGTGATTTGTTTTGTGGAAAGGTTCCAGCAGTTTATTGCCATTTCTTATTTACCGAATTCTCTAGTCTAAATAAGCCAGTTGGTTTTTTTTTATTGTCATTCCTCTATATAGCTTGTATACATTGGAATGAAATGATGTTTCTCCAGAACTGTTTTGAAACACACAACAGTACACAAGCTGAAGTTCAATAAATACACAATACAGGGGCAGTAAACTGCAAACTGTTTGGTATTGTAGCAGCAATTCTGTTTGTGCATCTAGGTGTGATACTGTACATGTGAAAGAATAAAAAATTCTTCACAGAGTAGCTTACTCGATTCAAAAGAACCAATATTTTTCGACTCTGCATAAGAGTTTTTTTTTTTTTTTTAAATATAACTACTCTTGGAATGTGGCCACTCCAACATCACAACTAGACAAAACATCTTTTTTGCACTTCCTATGTGCTCTTTTTTTCTTTTCTTTTTTTTTCTTTTTTTTATCAGTGTGTAGACCTAAGACTTAAGAACTACATCAAAAGCAGACTACATGGTTTCATGATTGCTATCTTTGGAACAGACCTGTACAGTACAACACTGCAATGTTTCTGAGTCCACAGTCGGTAAGTTGATAACATGGTTCTTGTTGTGACAGTTAGTTATTGTGTATTTTTCATCCTCTTAAGATTTTTATTTGCCGGTGGCATGGGTGTTAAAAAAAAACAAAACAAAAAAAACCCGTTTTAATAAGAGTTCTAATGTAGTCGAACTGAAACTCAGTAATGATTTGAAACATGAACAGAACTAATTGCACTAAAAGCTGCTGTACTGAATGTCAGGTCATTAACTAATAGGTCCTTTATAGTTAGACAGTTAGTAGAAAATGTCCTATAGCCAGAGGTGGACATTAACGAAGTAGATTTACTTGAGTGCTGTACTTAAGTAGAGTTTTTGAGTATCTGTACTTCACTTGAATAGTATTTTTTATTTTTTTTTTGGAAACATGACTTTCACTTCACTACATTTGAAAGACAAATATCGTACTTTTTACTTCACTACATTTTTGTCAAGGGTCTTGTTACTCGTTACTTGTAATAATTTTTCTCCCTTTTCTAAAACATGATTGTTTTTTTCCCCTGGGTGACAGCCTGTCAGTAATCAGTAGAGTTACGTCACGTCTGACGTAGTCTGTAACCATTAAATTAAGCTCAATGCCGGTATTGCATTTCCGCAACGCCAGATGATGGACAGAGACGGTGATTCTTCGGTGCCATTTTCGCACCCATGGCCATATCTTGATAAAATGTTTATATTTTCCGAAAGGATTAAAGATTAATTTCGTTTTAAGTGTGTGCTGTGTCTGCCTAAAA
>JAOVYU010000067.1:14018104-14028842 GCA_025674565.1 Synodontis membranacea
CACTTTCAGAATTAAAAGTAACGAGTAACGAGACCCTTGATAGAAATGTAGTGAAGTAAAAAGTACGATATTTGTCTCTCAAATGTAGTGAAGTGAAAGTCATAAGTTTCCAAAAAAAATACTACACAAGTGAAGTACAGATACTCAAAAACTAAGTAAAAAAAGTAAAAAAAAAACCCAACCTGGTACGTTGCTGTTTCGTGTTGCATTTTTAGTATTATGTAACATTATGCATTATTACTCAGGACTCAATCAGTTTTTTGAAGAAAAAGCAGCCATGTCAGTAGAGCACCATTAAAGAAAGAGAAAGGGTGAGAAAGAGTACTCCAGTGTCCTCTGCAGAAATGATAGTTGAGCATCTGCTCTCTCAGCCTGGCGAACTGTAGAAGCTGTGGACATGTCTGATGGCAAACAACTGTCAGTGACAGTGCTAAGAGAAGGCAATAAAACTTTGTCCTGCATGCTTCAGCTAAAAATTACAAATATGCACAGATGCCCTGCAGATTTCCTGTAGTGCTTCTTAAGCATTTTAACTGCAATTTTTTTTCCTTCTTCTTCTTCTTCTTCCTGCACCAAGTGAGCAATTTCATACAGTAAGGATTTCTTAGCGTGTAATGCTTGGTTATTCCAGTTCAGGAGTTAGAGCGTACACACGCACTCTCTCCACAACATATCAGTATAGCAGGCCACCCGTCCATGATCTGTAATGCTGTCGGAGACCCATCAGTATATCTGCCATGTTTGTAAAGTGTAAACTCATTCCATTCATTTGATGCTCAGCATATAATGCCATACGGTCTGTTTCACAGTGGTTGAGTTCAGGTCAGTCTACATTACTAATGTCACCAAACACAAATGTATTATTCAGAATAAAGCTGTTGTGTTCGAAACGGATACAAATCCAGTTATGAACAGGAGGAACATTCCAGAAAGATGGCGTGGGATCTGGTTAAGACTGAAAGTGTGCATCAGGACCGGGATTCCTACAGTACACCTCAAAAAGAGTCATGCAAGCAGAAAGCTTTTACTTTCATGTGGGCAATCAGTTAAGATCCTGTATCCTGTGTCAACTAAGTCAATTTAGCTAAAAATGTGAACGTAAACATAAGCCCTTTGACTGTGTGTCTCAGATGGGAAGAGCTCTACTCTCTGGCCAGCGCTCCCACAGAGAGCCATGTGTTTTTTGCGGAGCATTTCAGTGATGCCGTAAATGGACTGTACACGAGCCTCACCGCCTCCTCCATCTGCAGTGCCGTCCCTTCAGGTACACTCTCATCTCTGGAGCATCCACACACTCCGCACTCTCGTACTGCTTCCCGAGAGCTGCTGATTTGTTTGTGTGTGTGTGTGTGTGTGTGTGTCTGCAGGCTGTCAGGTGGAGTCCTTTCGCTGTGAACGGAAGACCCTGGAGACGGTCAAAGAACTGCAGGGCAACTTTATGTGCTGGAAGGGATCAAAGGGCAACTTACCATACACCTCATTATGTCCCTACTACAGGCAAGTGCAGTTCATGTCCCTCGGTAAAGGCTTGTACACCTGAACTTCATGAATTATTGGCACCCATCCGGGGAATGGACGAAAATGATTATGTGAAATGGATATCACACATGAAATTTCTCGGCGACAATTTGCCTTTCTTCTCTTAATCACACTTGTGACAAAATTGTGGCCACATTATTGGCACTCCGGATACAGTATCGTGTTCAAATAAAGCCCTACAGTGTTCGTAATTTTCTACGTTACAGATATGCCAGTGTTTACAAGGTACTCCCCACAGTATGTCACAGAACAGTATGCTCAGGTAAGATATGGTATTTTACACGAAACATAAATGAGTATGAATATCCAGAGGTGTAAATTGTATACCGTGCGTATGCAAAAGTGATGCTTTCTTTTTCTCCTCTCGGCTTAGATCCTTGTGATTCCCAGCCGTGTCAGAATGGTGGGACGTGTGTGTCTGAAGGGCTAGAGAAATTCCATTGTCAGTGTCCTCCAGGCTATGGAAGTGACCCCAACTGTGGTGAGCTGCTCTTCCTACAGTATATCCTACCCTCTAATGAATCACTCTATGATTTACATTTAACATTTGTCTAACTGTTGGTCGAACTGTACAGCTGCAGCTGTCAGCCTTGCCTGTATGCAAGCCGGTCTATTTGCACCTACTTGGGTAGGAAGAGTTTTCAGTTATAGTCGGGGTCAGATTTCAGGCTTGGTCACGGTTGACTGAAATATACTCCAGTGCCTCTGAGGCGTTATGTCTCCCTGATCAAAAAGGGAAGTCTAATTTTGCTCTAAGTGAAAAGCACAAGAATCCTCATCTGTAAGTACTCCCACAACAGTCTGCATTATTGCATTTTGCAATAATAAACAAGAGACCCTGTAACCCCGTAACCCCATAACAAAGCCATGCAACTGAATCCAGGTCATTGTCCTCTCTCTCTCTCTCTCTCTCTCTCTCTCTCTCTCTCTCTCTCTCTCTCTCTCTCTCTCTCTTCTTCTCTCAGTCCTCCCTCACCTTATCTCTCTCTCTGTCTTTCTGTCTCATTCTCTCCCTCCCACACACACCTACACCCACACACATTCTTTTTAAAGTCTGGTTAAGGGAGGATTATGTATCTTTGAATGAGAGACTAGAATAAATGAGGGTGAGGTAATGAGCATCACTGATAGAAGCAGTCGACACTTTTCTCTGATCTAGGAATACACAACGGTATGGTCAGTTAGGAAGTAATGACACTCCTTGCCCTGTCCTGTCCATGGCGCATCAGAACGAAATCAGAGACTCAGGCCTGATCACTTTACCTTCCCCTTGAATATGTTTTCTATTCTCTGTGTTACTGTTCATTCATTCATGCTTGTTTTATTTAAAGAGAGGACTGAAAGGAACAGATAGTGCATCAGTGTGTTTCCCACTTGACAGTATATTGTGTTCCTGGTCTTAGATATGAAGGTCAAAATAAAAACAGTGACGGTATGTTGAGCATGTGGCAACAGTGTGGCGTTGTGGGAATGTGGGAACCAAGGTCATGTCAGTCAATGCCTAAATAATGTCCTCCTGTTTTCCAGCTCCCATGCTGTCTTTGGACTGCTCGGTCGATGTGCTTTTCTTGGTCGAGAGCTCTACCAACCTGACTCTGGAGGGATTCCTGCGCTTCAAGTCGTTCCTGAAGCAATTTGTACAGACAGTTCTCAGTTCAGACACACCTGTGAAAGTCGGTCTGGCCCAATATGGCAGCAGTGTAAAAGTCGAAGCCAGGATTGGGCAGCACCAAGACTCAGTGAAGCTGCTCCAGGCTGTGGAGTCACTCCAGTACCGGCAAGGAGAAGCTAAAACTGGAAATGCACTAAGCTACATAACCAGGCATGGCTTCCAAAGCACCCCAGTGTACGCTGATGTTCAAGATGACCTGCCTCGTGTGGTGGTGCTCATCACTGGCACTCCATCTGCTGATGATGTAGTGGAGTCTGCTAAATATGCAAGAGACAGAGAGGTCTTTATCATTGGCATGGGGCCTGATGGGATGAAAGCTGAGATCAACAACATCACAGGAAACCCTCAGCGCACCATCACTTACAGTTTGCCCGACAGATTAAATGCAAAGATCCCTGAACTCAGTGCCAAGATCTGTAGTGTGGACAGAAAGGGTACTAACATTCTGTTTTTCTTTCTCAGATTCACTCACCTTATGTGACTTGACTTCACTAACAGCTTCTTTAATACAACCTTTCAGTGTGCAATCAGAAATGTGCTACCACTTTTCAGCTCCACAACGATGAAGGTCTTTTATCCCATAATGCTATAATACGTTCCTTTCTGTTCTCTTGGTCATCACATTGCTTTGTTAGTGACCCACGGTGCCAGCTGCCACTGATTGAACCTTTGTGTGTTCCAGGGTGTCTGGGTCAGGCAGTGGACCTGGTGTTTGTTTTGGACAGTTCCGAAAGCATTGGGAAGGACAACTTTTTTCACCTGCTGGATTTTGTGCGCAGCACCTCTGTGCAATTTGACATAAACCGTGACTTGACTCAGGTGGGGCTGGTGGTCTACGGCCGGAGGCCTGTCTCCGTCTTCGAGCTGGACTCTCATGCTTCAGGCTCTGCTGTGCTCAAAGCCTTGGGAGAGGTGTCCTATTTGGGTGGAAAGGCATCCACTGGCTCAGCTCTGCTCCATGTGCTCTCTCACAGTCTGACTGTGGCCAATGGGGCACGGCCAGGTGTCAACAAGGTAGTAGTCGTGCTGACTGACGGCACGGGGGCTGAGGATGCAGCGGTGCCAGCTCAGAAGATCCGTGACGATGGCATGTCTGTGTTTGTGACTGGCATTGGAGACGCGCAGCACGAGCGGCTCCTGCGCATTGCTGGCTCTGAGAATCACATCATTAATGTGCCCTCCTATGAGGACCTGAAGTACTTTGAGGATGTGCTGGTGCAGATGGTGTGTGCAGGTAAGGCACAGCAAATACTCATACACTGTAGTCCTAGTTTTACAACACAATGTACATACAGTGATGTTAACATCACTGTTACACAGCCTGGCAAGCGAATATCGGCATGCTTGTGTAATGAATTTAAAAGAAACCAGCATTTCCCCCTCAGATAATAAACAGGAATGCTGTCGACTGTCTAGTTTTGATTGATGAACTGTTCCTCAACCTAGCAGTGACAGGGAGGTGTTTAAACACTTCAACAGTGCTGTTGTGCTTGCTATACTTATACCAGCACCACACACACACACCACTTTCTCAGCGTCAGTCAATGTGCTGATGTTTTATACAGCACCATATCCAGTCTACATAACTATTATTCATATATTAATTGTGGGTCTCACGAAATGTTAACACTGTAAATTTCCTCGATCAAAACAGCACCGAGGTGCTCAGCTATAACCCTGAAATGTTTAACGATATGAAAAAGAACACCGTCAGCTAATAAACTTCTTAAACCAGTGATGTCAGATGCACTAGTCTCTATAAAGCTGTTCACTCTGTTGTGACGTCTTAATTACTCTCTACAGATGTGAAGAGACCTGTCAATCTGTGCAGGCCCAACCCCTGTATGAATGAGGGTGTGTGTGTCCTACTGAACAGAAGCTATCGCTGTGAATGCCACGGATGGGAGGGACCACACTGCGAGACACGTCTGTACCACCACTTTTCATTTTGTTACAATTGGCCATCTTCACTCCACAGTATCGTTCATACATTATATAGTTGCACTTAAACGTACTTTATTCTTTTGAGGCCCGGCCTCGCGCAGCTTTGGTTGTTTTCAATCACAGCTTTGGTTGTTTCCCTGCAGGAAGCAGGCAGCATCACTCCAGAGGAGATCTCCCAAGACTGGCAGCATTGAGACGCCGCCACAGGAAGAACGTTAGAGAGCTGCAGCAGCACTACAGGGACCACCGCAGGAGACAGACTAGCTGATTACAGTCATAGGACGAATAAAGCTGATAGACACGCAGACACGTACACGCACACACAGGCGGTTCCATTGTTACTTACTCCTTAGTCTGTCTAGCTAAACATGTAACAAGGGAATGACAAAGGTGAGGTGTGTGTTTTTTTCACATTTAGAACAGCTTTTCATCAGCTCCCTACTACAGGAAAGTGGAGATAACGGGGATCTCCAGACTCCATGCAGCTCCTATTCAGCACAGACTCTGTTATCATTACGCTAGACAACTAAACATATCACTACACTTACAGTGATGGAGTGGGAGCAGTCAGAACCTCTTCTTGGTGATTTTAAAGACCCGTCTTTATCAATCCTATTTAAAACTGCAGCTGTAAAAGCGACACGTCGTTACTGTAACTCTCCCGAACTAATGTACAATCATTTTATAACAAGTAAATTTTTTTTTTTAGTAATTTTATAAAAATATTCTACCTTTTTCTGTGTGGTCTGGTCTAAGATCAGGTGTGTTCAACCCCCGATGTGTTTCGTTTCTTAAAATCAGTCTCGAGCAAACGTATACTGAATTAATGCCTTTTAATTCCGTTTATGATCTTTAAATGTTTGATATTCAGAAAACTTTTGTAACAACGCTCCCCGCCAGGAGGATCATTTTAAAATATTTATTTCATATGCTTTAGAAAAACAATTAAATTCCTTTTTTTTTTTTTAAGTCAACGGGATGCTTTGTGATGTACTCGTATATACAAATTGTGCATGCAAATTCTGGTGCCATCTGCTGGAGAAAAATTCTTTCGAAAAATGTCATCAGTATTATCATCAGTATCGATATCTTTAATATCAGAACATGGCATTCGGGTGATGTCAGGTAAAAGCCGAAACGTTTCAGAACTGACTTTTATTGGAATAAAATAAAAGTGCATGATTTACCTTGTATACAGCCAAATTGATCCAAATGGCTCTGTATAAATGTATTTACATCTAAGCTACCAGCATACATGAATTTAAGCTATAGTCTTGACTGCACCACATTGTTATCTGCATAAGGCTCTCTGCTTTCTTCTTTTCTAAGCTGTATCAAAAAACATGCTTTTCCAAAATGTGCTCTTAAATGTACTCATGTACATTGTTATGAAATGCACATTTAAAATTAAAACCTTTGATAAAATATGCAAAATATGGAATCCCTCCCTTTTCATATATAAAAAAAATATATATATTTAAATAGATTGATTCAACAGTGTCCAGTGGCATTGGTTGTTGGGTTAAAGCAGGGGCCAGCAGGGTTGCCTCTGATAAGCTGCCTGTGGTAAGCAGTACCGTAATAGTCTTTTACTTAAGAAGAAGTGGAAATAGGAAGTAGGAAATGAGAGCTGAGGAGTAAGGAGTACATGATAGAAAAAAAAAAAGCTGCTTTCTTTCCTGCCCAAAGCCGTGGCCTACAGTAAGTAGACCTTGGAGCCTGCATAGGTTTTGCATAGTTCTGGGTTCTCATCATCACCAGGTTGTTCTTGCTCTCTTTATTTCCATGCCTAGTTTGTAGATTTCTTCTCCCACTCCTGTGCAGAAAGGGAGTGTTTGTGTTAGCCAGGTCCACTTCAAATGAAGTCAAATATTAATGGCATGCAAAGGAAAATAAATCCAACGATGCATGGATATATATAGTGCACTATGTTATTAATAAGCCAATAAGCCAGTGGTAACATTTTTTCTATATGCCCCATTATATGTTTCCTATATATATATATATATATATATATATATACACCCACAAATGGAAGATGAATGAAAGATCTTTTTGTACATAGCAGCATTAGGAGCTGATACAAAATAATTCAATTTTACACAAGATTTTCTTGAAAAACAGAAGACAACTGTAAACCTAGTGCTTGGGATCTTGAGCAAGGCTTTTGACTTCATTTGCTCAGCTATTGCAAGGTTTTCCCCTTTATCAGTTTGAAGTAATAATGTATAAACCCAGGGACAACCCACAAACATCCCTGTGATAGACATTTTCATTTCCTCCTACTTTTGGAGACTTCAGAATGTGAAAGTGATTTTAAATGTCCTAAAGTCAAAACACAAGTTACATTAGAACGTTGTGTTTAGGAGTGACTAAGAACAATTTTGCTTGAAATGACATGCTCAAACCCATGGTTATTTAAAGTCTCCTACCTTGGCTTTCTGCAGTACATTTCCTTTGCTGGGTGCCATGATTGACAAGGGCCTATTTTTCAGGGCTGTTGCCGAGTTAACAGGTGAGTAGTCGCTGCTGTTGGCAGGAGCCGAGTGGGCAGGCGGGGTGATCTTGGGCTGAAAAATAGGCTCAACACATTAGCAACTGATAAAGTGAGCATTTCCTGCGAGTAAAACGGTCCCTTTATAAATATATCCAAGATTAATCAAATAAATTGCATAATGATAAAGGACAGATGATGTGGTTTGCACTTTGAGTAATCAGTAAGACACTAATACTATAATGTTGATAACATAGCTGATTCAACTTTTATGGATAAGTAATCAGTACTTCAAATCTCCAGATTTAGACAATGATAAGTACACTGACCACTGGCAAATCCAGTAGGCTGCTGTCAACTGTGGTCCCTAGAGTAAAGGGTCCCGCCTCCACCTTCCTCAAGTTCTCCTTTACCTCCACCAGCCTGAGCTCCACCTCCACTCTCCTTTGCTCTGCCTCTCGACACATCTCTTCCTTATGCTTCAGACACGCCTCCAGAGTAGCTTGTTTAGAAGGATCTGTACAAGGCATTGAAATAGGACAAAAATCAAAATGTCAACATCACGCACATAATACTTTTAGGACATATTATGTATTGTTATAACCATGCCAGACTTTTTGTGTTATAACTTGCCCCCACTTTTAAATCCCACAAATATTCAGATGCTGCTGCTGTGTATTACTGAGGTGACGAAGGAGACCTTTTTACACTAGAGGGCGGTGATGTACCTTGACATGAGCTTAGCTCTTCTCTCACGTCCCGTCTTTCCTTCCTCAGTGAGGCCAGAGTGGTCCTGACCTCCTCCCTCTCTCGCTCCAGCCGGTCTTTCTCATCTGTGAATCGCCGCACGTCAGCCTCCGTTCGGTTCTTCCCCAGCTTCACCTCAATTGACCCCGAGCCCACTACACAGAACAGAATGTGGGGGGAGAATTCAGCTTTGTCCAAGATCAGATCATTTAGATACTGAAAGCAAATTCTTGAAAAGTGAACGACCCGAAAGCATTAAGCAGCACAACAGCATTAATGACACTGTGTATGAAACCGATGTTGGAATGGGGTTCATACCTGGTACAGATGACTTCAGTCTGTCATGGACCCTATCAGCGCTTGCAGCCCTTACTCTTGAGGTTGGGGAACTGTGGGGTGAGTGTGAAGGTGACAGGAGCTGACTATGCATCTGACTGTGAGGTAAAGGTAAGGACGAGCCCTTCCTCTTGTCTTCCTTAATCAGGAGGCTGACCTGCTGAGACTCGGGTTGCTGTTGCTGGGTCTGTGGTTGGGGCTGAAGAGGAGGACTTGGGGAAGTGCTGACGTCCACATCCAATCTTGGGGGAGTGGGTGGAAGATCAGGATGTTCTTTGGGTGAAGGTAAAATCTCTTCATGCTTAGTCTCTGCAGATACACCTTCCTAAGAATAGGAGAGACATTAAGCTTTTAGAAATGCAGGCCAAACCCATTATGATGCTTCACAAATAGATGCAATGAAAAGATGCCATGTTCTATCTAAAACCAAATGACTTAAATACATAGCTTAACAATACAGTTATTTTATTTTTATGTAGCTGAGAAGTGTGCTCTGTTAGTCCTTACCTCACTGCAAAGGTCATGCTGCCTATTACTTGGACTTGGGGTTCTATTTAACTCTTTCTTTGTTTTAGGGGATGAATTGGGGGACACTTGGCCTGAATTAGTGTGGAGGAAGGAGCGGACAGGTATTAGATCCAGATATACCCTGTCCTTCTCATCCTGTTCTGGATTTATCATCACCTCACTATTGCCATCTTGACCTTCCTGTATAGCAAGAACACATGAATGCATTATATTAATACAGACTATTCATTATAGAAACAAAACTTCTTGACTTCTTCACCTCTGAAATAATGTAACCCAACTGTGCAACTACAGCACCCTTCGCAATTCTTGATACCCCTAAATATAAGTAACAATAAAAACAATTTTATAAAGTCCACCTTTGGGTGAAGTAGCTTCATGTCAAACTGAAAAAATTAGAAAAATCCAACCTTTAATTGAAATAAATGTATTAAGAGAAAAACAAATCACGTTCCACAATTATTGGCAGCCTTGGATTTAATACATTGTACAACCTCCCTTTGCCAGTAAGACAGCACTGAATTTTCCTATAATATTTTATAAGGTTGGAGAATACAGAGCAGGGTATCTGAGACTCTTTACAGAATCTCTCCAGAACATCCACGGTCCTAGGCCCTCTCTTGTGCACTCTCCTCTACAGCTCAGCCCACAGGTTTCCAATGGGGTTCACGTCACTGAGATAACCATGACAGAAGCTTGATCCTGTGGTCAATTATACATTTTTGTGTTGATTTGGACATACACTTTGGATCATTGTCCTGCTGGAAGATTTAACAATGACCCAGTTTTAATTTCCTGGCAGAGGCAGCCAGATTGTTTTTAGCTCAAATTGTCTCTGAGAATTTTACAATTAGTCTGATGCCATTCATGCTGACATATTAATATTCCCTAAAAAAAAAAATCTTTAAAACTATCTCTAAAAATTTTCTTACATTTTTTAAAACTTGGGAAAACTCTTTATGTAAAAAAAACAAACAAACAAAAAAACAGAGCGTTTCCATTTCAGAAAAGTGGAATCCCACTTTTGTTAACCGTCCACAGTCACCCTATAATTTACACCGAGTATAAAATCCTGGACACACAACTGATTATTGAAAACAATGAAAGCACAACTGGGATACAGTGGTCTCTGGCAGACAGTGTGGACATTTCTGCACTTTTCATCAATGCTACAGTACTTAGGCAGAACAAATGCTTAGAACAGACATCAGTACTGACTGGTATGTCTAACACCAAAACACCTCACCTCTTGTTCATTCTCTGTGGAGGCCACATCATCGTATATGTCATCAGAGCCATGGTTGTTTGTTGGCAGACTTTCTGTGTACATGTTTTGCTCTGAATATCTCCTCTGCATTAAGCTAAGGAATAGCCAAAAAGATCCACAATGAACCCACCCAAACACACACACACACACACACACACACACACACACACACACACACACACACACACACACACACACACACACATTCTTT
>JAOVYU010000067.1:14033562-14051485 GCA_025674565.1 Synodontis membranacea
GAGATTATAGCTCTAAGATAAAGAATTATACTCATGCGTCATGGATTACATCCATGACGCAAAACCACAGCTACACCCACCTTGCTTTTGCACCAAACCTGCTATATCTATTACAGTTTAAAATCATGCATGCAATAAGTCTTTTAGTTAAGCACCTGAATTTGTTCTGGCCTGCGCTCTCTATCTGATGGGGAATTCCTCCACCCTGAATCTCAGCTGCCTGTGACCTCAGCTTTGCACACTTCAGACAGGAATTCCACACATGTCTCCCTGAAGAAGTAATGTTTTTAGATGGGTGTGGATTGGCTGGTGGGTTGTCAGCTGAAAGCATCACTAAATGCTCACATCTGATACCCACATCGTTATTTCTGCACTGGGCTTGCATGGTCTATTTCACCACCCACACACACAGAAAATGGGGTTCCAGATGACCCGTGTACAATTATCTTGATTTATGTTGATTCATGGTGAGATTATCACCCATTTGGTATTCTTCTTTACAGGAACTGGATGCTTAGGTCACGGTTCCTTCCAAAGATATTAGAACAGCAAATAATATATTTTTTGTAATAATTGTATTTGTTATACACTAAAGGTATTTGGGTTTGAAATTATAGATCAGAATTTCAGCTTTCATTTCCTGAAATCTACATCTAGATGTGTTCATACGACTTGTAACGTGGCACTGTTTGTTTGAACCCACACAGCTTTCAAGTGATCAAAAATATTCAAACGCTCGACTGACAGGTGTTTCGTGTTGCCCAGATGTGCCCTGTTAGATTGATTGTTTAAACAGTTAATAGCCATGAATGTCTATTCTTGGCTTGAAACCCTGTGTTTCGCCTGTGAAGACCGCAGTTGTCTTTAAAACGGATAAACCAACATGAAAGCCTGCGTGCCATCTATAGGAGAAAAGTAAGTGACTTTGAAACCGAAAAAAGAGGGAGAAGCTACCAGAGCTGTTGCGCAGGCATTGAGCATAGCCAGTACGACAATTTGGAAAGTCCTGAAAAAAAAAGAAATAAATCAGTAGTGCACTCACAACCAGACACTGAACAGATCAGCCAAGGAAAACAACAGCAGTTGATGACGGAAACATTGTGAGAGGTGAGAAGAAAACCCCAAAACCCCAAAACAACAGCCAGTGACATCACCAACAACCTCCACAGGGCAGGGGTGAAGGTATCACATTCCACCCTTTGAAGAAGACTTTGAGAGCAGAAAAACAGAGACCATGCCACAACAAACCACACATCATGCATATGAATCTGCAAGTCAAATGGAATTAACGAAGAAATACAGCGATTAAATGCAAAAGTTCTGGAACAAAGATTAACCTCTACCAAAGTGATGGAAAGGCCATAGCATATCTACAGTAGGTATAACATAAAAATATTAATTCTGATCTACAGTATGATCTCATATTCTTTTGAGCTCAAACCCAAATATCTTCAGTGCATGGCAAAAACAAAAGAACTGGTCTTGTTGTTCCAATACTTTTGGAGGGGACTTTGTATTATAGTTAAAAAAGTGCATGGTCTAACTGGCAAAATCTCCAAACGCAAGTGTTTTTTTTTTTTTTTTTTCTCTCTCTCTCTTTTAAATAAGGATTATGGAGTGCTCATAAAAATTTGGTCCTGGATCTTGGGGAGACATATAATGTTGTGGTTAAAGGTTTGCTGTAGGCTTTTATAGGTATCAGCAAAATGGTAGGCAATTAAATGGAAAAAAGGAGCAGATATACATAGTAAATTGAAAATTATGAGTTGATGAGAACAGGAGGAGCGTTCCACCTCACAAATATCCCAACTAAATTAAATGGAAAGTATTTTTTTTCTTACAGACGTAATAATACCACAGACAGTCCATCAGGGAAATACCCTGGGCGGTAAGAAAAAAATCAGTATACCTCAGTATACCTTCTGCTTCAAGCACAGCCAAAGATCAGGACTAAGAGCCGAGGACCAGTCCAACTGACCCACCAAAGCAATATGATCAGCCCTGTTTATGCAACTGGATATGAGTGTATACGACGTGTTAGCATACTCAGTCACACAGTGCTGTGTAGCGAACCCCACTGAAACCCCATCTTGAGCCTACTCCCCTCATTTTTATTGAAATAATCAAGCCCCACATTCTCAGTACCATGGGAACACCACTCTGAGAAGCAAGTAGATCAAGAGTCAGACATAAATAAGGAGAGAAAGCCAGATTTTGGGAAAGAGGAAAAGGACAAGTGGGAAAGAGACCAAACAAACACCCAAAACATGGAAAATCCCTGGCTCTGGTGCCAAGAATCCAGCACAGTGAAAACGCAAGTCGACTGACTGGGCCGTAAAACTGTTTGGGAAGAAAGGGTAGCAGATAAAATAATTAGCACTGGTAACAGATTTATTCGGAATATGGTCTCTGATCAGCTGTCATCACTTCTCTGATCCTCCTTAGGAGTCAGTTTTGACCTATTGTAAAATCATCCATCCATTGAATTCTCTTTGACCAGTTGAAGACCCTGAAATAAATTCTTCACGTCTTTCTTGTGCAATCTAGGTTTAGAGTCATGTTTGCATTCCTTCATAATCTCTTGTGATCATGCTAGCATTGAGATATCAAGAAATGCCTTTCGGTAGAAATAAATTAATTTGACTGTTGACAGTATTGGTGGGTTTCATTTTCGTTACCTATTTCGGATCATTCTGTCTACTCTATATTCAACAGTCTCAGTTGTGTGGAAGTCACACTCCCTGCCCTATTGGATGCCAAAGACCAGCCCTTCTGCTATCTTTAGGATGGCTCTATTTTGAGTAGCAGTGGCAGGGCTGAGTATAGCTCACTGGCGCTACGGTGCTACTGAAACACTTATGTTTAGTGTCAACTCTGGACTAAAACTCTAATTTGGTTGGCCTTACTTTAAAGCCTGCAGAGTGGATGAAATACTAGGTAAGGAGAGGCAAACTGGAGGAGTTATGGAGCCTCCCATCAGCCCAGGGCTGGACACTGTTATTGTGCTACAGTCTGAAGCTTCTGATATGGCGGCAGGACAGGGGCTGACACACTCTCTTAAAGTGCAAGTGGACGGAAGCGTTTTCAACGTGGACAGATCACTGCTGGCCCAGAATTCGGAGTACTTCCGTGCTCTTTTTCGTTCTGGGATGAGGGAAAGCCGCCAGGATGAGCTCTACTTGCAGGGAGGTCTGAGGGCAAGGGGCTTCCTTATAGCTCTGGCTGTTGCAAAGGGGGAGCAGCCAAGCATCGGGGACCCTGATGAGATTGTGGAAGCTGTGGAGTGTGCTGCCTTCCTTCAAGTAGACACCTTGATGCAGTATCTTATAGACATCCTAGATACAGACAACTGCTTCCTGCTGTACCATACAGCTGCCGTGTTTGGCCTGCTGAGACTGTTTCACAGCGCAGCGGTTTTTATCCGCGATTCCTTCCGGGATCTGAATGAAGCTGCACAGGTTCTGCCGGAGGAGATGATTCACTACGTGGAGTCTCTCACGCCTGCTTCTTTCATCGCTATGGGAACACATTCACCCTCGATGAAAATCCTGCAGGATTCCTCCAGGACTGTGTGGTACCTGAAAGAGGAGCAAGGAGTGTGGAATTACCTGACTGACCTTCCCACAGAGGCCAGCACCTCCATGGCAGGGATAGCTGTGGTGGAGAACCGGCTGTATGTGGTGGGAGGTGTTCGAGGGGTGAGCATGGAGACAGTGGACTTCAGTTACTGTTACGACACAGAGAGCAACTCTTGGAGTGTGTTTGACGGACCTCAGCAGCCTAGATACAACTTCATACTTGTAGGTCATGAAGGACTCTTGTATGCCTTCGGCGGCGAATACGATAAGAGAATAATGTCTTCCGCAGAGGTGTGTGACGTTTCCACGCATGAGTGGACTTTCGTGAAAAATGCCCCATGTCCTGTGGCAGGAGCAGCAAGCACTGTGGCCAGAAGGCGAATCTTTGTGTGTTTCTGGAAGCCACCTAATACTACAGATATCTATGAGTATATACCAGTCAAGGATGAGTGGATCCTGACTACAACTATGATGCATTATCAGAGTTATGGCCACTGCATGGTGGCGCATGGTGACAATCTGTACGTGATGAGGAACGGTCCTTGTGATGACTTCTTACGCTGCCTAATGGACTGCTACAACATCACATCAGGCCAGTGGACGGCCATGCCAGGGCATTATATCAACAGCCGCGGAGCTCTATTTACAGCTATGGTGAGAGGGGACTCAGTGTTCACAGTGAACCGCAATCTGACACTGGAGTACCTGATTTGTGGTGTTAATTGGAAACCACACAGACAGATGATGGGTTTTCCAAAGAGTGGAACACTCTGGACATGCATGCTCAGACTTCCCAGGACCAAAAATAAAGAGGAAGTAAACACTGTAAATGCACCACTGGCGACTGCTACTGATCAAAACAAGGACGACAGTTTGTAGCATAACTTAGCATGCTGTAAAAAAAAAAAAATTGTTTAAATTGAAAGCAAAATATTTGTGAATCTAATATATCGGGGACGTATTATATAATGCATACTGTGGGTAAAGACGGCCACAACTTATTCAGTCATATAAATAAGTGGATATAAATCAGCTAGACTAGAACAGGGAAAAGTTTTCAAGGTGTTCTAGGCCAAATCTATCCCTTTCTGTCACTACCTCGCTTGCACGCATGAACAGCCCATCCACTCCAGCAGTGGTTTCCAAATGGCTGATACAGGTGTTATTAATTTCTGGCAGCACCCTGTGGATCTGTAGAAGGATCTGGGGTTCAAAGACTTCTCTCTTAGCTCCACTAATTCTCTCTATCTTCCTGTATGTCTCTCCGCCTAACTACAGCAACTCACAGAACAACACACACTTAAACAGCACACAATTTACAATACCCTGGCACTGAAAGTGATTACAGCACCTATTAAAACCAGAATTTATTAGAGATAACCAGGGATAATAATGGAAATTTACAGTCATTCATAAAGCCTGCGTAGAAACATGAGCATGACTTTTTTTTTTCTTTTCTTTTTTTCATGTGAGAAACAACCTCCTCATTCAGCTACTACGATGGTTCAGACAAACAGCAGAAGTCACTACTGTACAGTATACAATAAAATATAACTGCATAAAACCTTATCATGCTAATATGGAATATACTGTATAACATTGTAAATGGTCATTTTGTATACCATTTACTGTAAAGGTATTAAAAGTCCAAATAAAGTAATCGTTTGGGTTGCTTTTATCCTTCACCTTTTTCTTTTTTATAAAGCGGAGTGCGAAGATTTGTTATCCCCCTTAGATGAAAACTGGACGCAGTTGTAAAGGCAAAAGTTGGAGAATGGGAAATGATGCAAGTTCATTTTTCTTCACTAGTATATCTTAACATACACTCTTTTTTTTTTGTGCCACCACTTTTTGTTTGTCACGATGCAGCAACATACATTCGGTGTTAGGTGTTTGTCTAAGTGACTGAGCAACTTTCTGTTATAACGACCATAGGTTACAATTTTTGAGCGATTCTTGCAGTAACAGAGATCACTTACTGTTCTGGGTGGAGGAAGCTCGGGAAGACTCTTCTGTGGTGCACAGACAAGCTTTCCTGCACTTTCATTGGCCTCTGTCTCTGCTCTGTGGTCTGAATTCACACAGGATCAGAGGAGAAAGTTTGATGCCTTTGGAACACGTTTCCAAAGTAGAACAATACACAACATCATACATACACATACACCGAGAAAGAGATGAACGTTCTGTTTGAACTGTTAAACGGTTTGTATAGGCTATTAGTTCATGGCCTGTGGTGATATTTTAAGAGCCAATAGCCATACTCAAGCACTTCCTATCAGACATTCCTCTGACTTCCTGTTCAAATGCTAACATCTGGGTTGCTGTAAGACGAACATTAAACTTCCACAGAAAAAGTCAGCAAAAGATACTGGCAGACACGAGTTTCTTAGCTTGGTACTTCTTTTGTTTATGTGCAACCGCAGATGTGTCTTTTTTTTTACTGGACCTAACCAATCATTCACTACCTGATTCATAATGATTATTACAAATTTACCAAGATGAACTAATACTATGCAAATTTCATTAGCATGAGAAGAAGACATGGGCGAAGCAACAGAAAGTCAACCCCAGAGAACTTCAGATAGTTACATTCTATTGTTCTTAACCACAAAAGCCTTTTCTCTTCAGTCTATTTTGATCTTTTGTCTACGTTTACAAGGGCTGCTTTTTTGAAGCGATTAAAAGCCCACTGATCACATCTAACACACCTATACGTCTTGTGGTTTAGACAGCAGTGATGTAGTTTTCTGCCTGTTTCATTCTTCAGTGAAGTCTAAACAAAGCAACCAGGCCTCCGATGGGGGTCTAGCTTCGGGGATTTATTTATAAGAAACAGACAGGAAATCGTGGTGGTGGTGGTGGGGGTCTGCACACGCGCGTGTGTGTGTGTGTGTGTGCATGTGGTTGGTTACTTACTTACTTACTAACCACAATGCATCACCTTGCAGAAAATTAGGTCAGCATTTTAGCAGAATTGCTTAAAAATATTAATAACTAATAATAATCATTGTTTCACTCTTGCATGAGAAACCTCTGACTTTTTGTAAACCTCTTATTTTTGTATCAACAGTTTTCTCAGTAACATACTGTATACTGGATCTGCAAGTACAGGTTTTTTTCCTCTTCTGTAATTTAAAGATGGAGTTCTGAAACATAAACTCACCTTTGTCTGCTTTGTCTTTGTTTTGTCCAATGACAAGGACCTTGTTCATATAGATATATTCTTCGTCGCCACCTTAAAGACAGCACGAAGAAAAAAAAGGCTTCAAGAATGCTTCAAGGATAGATTGGAGTTATTTGTCTTGACTTTACCAGATCAGACTAAAAAATGCCAGGTGTCCATAAGGATAAATGATACTAAAATGATATACACTCTTCTATCACTCCTTCTTTTCATTCTTCAAATCTCAGACATTCTTTTTTATCAAACAGTATAATTTTGTCAAAGCGAGAAGAGGACAGTGTTTCTTTGCCATGTTGTACATCTGAGGGCGCCTCTTGCACCTCCACCTACTATACACGTTATAAAAAATTCCTGCCACAACCCCACGCTGCATGAATGCCTTATTGGAAAATATGTCACAAATGCAGTATTTCAATTTTGTTTTAATTATGTTTGTCAAATTTCATATAGGCAAAAAAAAAAAAAAAAAAAAAAGAGCAACTAAAAATTTACAATTCACAGTAAGAGACATCCCACATCCACGTGGTACACTGGACTTTTCGTAAGTTCATGAACAGAGCAATAACACCACTCGTAGCTTAAAATTTGTTTTACTGTAAAAGCAGTTTGGGATTTGCAGGATGGAAATGAAGGCTATTTATAAGCTGCTACTCAAAGGAAGTGAGTGTCCCTGGAGGATAAAAGCAGCCTTGGAAAATGATACAGTTTAGAGCCAGAGGAGGAAGTAGAGAAGCCCAAGTCCAGAATACAAAAACTGCCTGCCATGTGTATACAGAAAATCTCCACACGTAACAAGTGGTTCACTTTTTGCAGGAATGAACTGTTGGGTTCTCCACGAGAAAGGGTAAAATTGCCCAAACCAATCTCCCTGTACAGGACAACAATGGCCATGAAGAAAGAAGTGTATGTGTGGTACATTCATGCAGTACAGAGGTCTACACAGGTTGTATGTTTGTATGATGTACCGTTTGGAGATTTGTATGAATGCAGCAGGTCAGTGAGCAGGCTCTTCTGCACGGTGGCATGTCCACTCAGCTTCTCTCCGTCCAGGATCTTCAGGAAACTCTGCAGCTCCTTCAATAGCTGCTCCAACACTGCAATGACACGCATGACCGTCAAAACAGACACTCACACTGGGTAACAGCGCGCTGTATAATGAAATGAGAATATATATAAAAGAGAAATCTTCATAGTTCTTACATTAAAGCTAATAGAATTTTCTAAAAATAGTCTATTTTTGATCACTGTTAAACATTGCCTCACTATATACTATATATATCATTTCATAGCACCAGATCATAGAACCAGACCAGTTTGTCTAACAAGTCATGTGCTAGTGAATGATGCTTTGTGCTTTTGCCTCCTGCATGTTTTTATCTCCATGTCATTACAGAGGCTTGCTTTCATTTGGCATCATATCACATACCCAGGGGCTTTTGAATTGTGTTGTGCTTGCTTGTCTTACATTGCCTTGAAGCTGAGGGGGCTCTAGACTGGGGGAGAGTGATAGCTGAGAGGTCATTGAGGGGAATAAGGTGTGGTGAAAGAGGCCGCTTTGTCACCCAGTCTGATTTCAGCCCCCACACATCCTCCAGGGGTCAGAGCTGAACTGGCCCACGCACCCCAGAATCAAGTGTACTCTTTGTGCCTCTTTCGCTGTCATGAATAAGTCGGCTTCATGCCTGAATGTATTCAAGAATAGAATTGGAGGGCAGCGGACCAGACTGTCATGGATGAAATCAACCTTGTGAAAACACTGAGGATGGCAATAAAACAGTCATAGCAAACAATAAAAATCATGGCAAATTACTCTCAGACATACTATCTGGACAGATAATATTCATCTTCTTTTGCCAAATAACAGTCAATGAATTTCTAATGGTATCTTTCACACCCCTGTAAATAATTCATGTTTGGCAGCCACTCCCAGCTCCCTGCCTGTTCCCTGCCGATAATCAAAACCTTTCAGGGAATCACACCAGGCACTTCAAAGAGCTCTGAATTGAACCTTTTCTGCAGCGTAAGGCAAAGGAAATTGTAGAAGCTTTGCCTTCAGGACAGCAGACAGCAGTTTTCAGTGAGCCCCACTAACTTTGTCTTACTGCTGAATCAGCTTACAACATAAACTAGTACATGTCATTACTTTATATAACGCCATTTGGCTAACATAGATCTACACAGAGACATTTACAGCAACATCATGTTTCAGTATTCCCTGTCCGTTAGGATTAAGTATACTTTAGCAGCACCAAATTATGCATTGTGATTAAATTGTCTATCAAACCCCATTCAAAACTACTGGTAGAGATACAACAATAGCACTAAAACAGAAACAGTGTTCTCAGGAGTAACGTAATTAATTACAGCTCTGGAGTAACATGATTAGTTACTTTATCCAAAACACGTAAAATTACTCAGGGCCCCATCGGACTCTATAACATAGTCAAAATGCAAGAAATCTTTTAGAATGCGAACTGAAACACTTGTGTTCAAATGTCTTGGTTGCCTATCAGACGTCTGAGCAGAAGTTTCCGACCTGGTAAGGTGTGGTTGCCACCTACGTGTTTCTTCATCATATGAAACTTTTCACACATGCAGCCACTCTGTGGTGGTGAGCATTTTAGCATGAAACCATGTACAGATCTACCTGGAATATATTTTTCCACTTTGACACTTTGTCTCCTTTTGTGTTCACTAAAAGCTTTATAAAGAGCGGAGATCCACATGAATCAAGAAAAGCTTCTGATCCCTGATACTTCCCATTGTGTTGTAACTGGAGCTTTCCTCCCAACATTTTTCCTGCCATGTGTTTTCAGACTGGACTTTGATGGTCTTCTCCAAAGGGTTCCTGGGAATGTGGAGTCAGCTGACTTTAGAACAGATTGAACTGAGTTTCCATGGCTTATGGCTTGGCTACACACCAACTCCCAGTCCTTCAGCCCAACAACATGAAACTACAACATCAGACTCCTGCATGCGCTGTAGGTCTTCCCATTTCCTCAAAATACTGAAACCTGTACTTCCATGACCTCCATACTTTCCCACACACCTACATGTACTACCTTTATCCACAAGCCTCTACCCAGCTGCATGCTCCGTGTAACTCAAGTAATTGCTCAAGAGTTTCGGTGAGGTTCCTGTCTCAACTGGCCACTTATACCTATGTTTGTGTGATAAGGGGATTTCCTTTTATTCAAACCGCAGCACTTCCTCATTCTCAATGAAGACAGATTCCAGATAAGGGCAAAAAGAAGCTTTTTTCCCCCCAATTTTCATGCTATCACTCAGAGGTCACGGCTACAGCATGAAAGTTTTGCTGCTAGATTTTTATAAACAGAAGTCAGAGATCAATGCTGGGAGTGACAAAGTTGTCCTTTAACTCTTCGTAATTTCACTTTAAACCCTAACATAATCAAGTTAGAATTACTCGATTTCTCGCAAGCAGCTATTATCACTTAATCTAGGCAAGTTGAACAACTTGTATATGAATCCGAGTTAATTTCCTGCACCCTATCGCTCTTCTTATTATTTATTTAAAACATTCTCACATTGGTCTTATAGAGAGAAGGCTACTAGAGTTCATATTCAAATCAAATTTTGGAGTTGGACTTATAGTGCATACATTTAGCAGCAAATAAACAGCATTTCTTGTTGATTATTTGTCAGAGATTATTTATTGTAATATTTTCTCTTTCTTTCTTTTTTTTTTAAATTAAGAGAATACTTTGTTGAGATTTCAGGTGATTTCTTCAAGGCGTGCTTTGTAAATGAAACTTTTAGAATTTTCATTCTCACTCGGATTTTTGCAAAATTCAGTAATATAATATTGAGATGAAGAAGATAGGACGGCATATTTTTTCCCCTGTGTGATGTGCAACCCAGGGCAACTCAGTAATTATAGTCGTCAGTAGACTAGAACAGTCAACGTAGTCCAACTTTCCCTGATGAGCTATTGTCTATGAACAGAACAAAGTGCTAAAGTGGTCTATAACATGAATCTGAATACATTGTGCACTATTTAGTTCTTCTTAGTACTGTAGGTGTCGTTCCCCAGTTGCTTGTTTGGTTGATTGTTTTCCACTTCCAACCAAGATCTGAGATGGTGATAAAATCTTAGAATGTTAAGTGGAACAATTACAATATACATCAGTTATTTGATATAGCTGAAGCTGCACTCCTGAATATATGGGTTGCACACCGCTACTAGTGTTCATCTCTCTATTTGGCACGCAAGCTTAACTTACACTTCACACCCACAACCCAACGAAACAGCACCTGTCAGTAAACAACCAAACAAACAATCAAACAAATTAAAGAAATAAATAAAAGACACCGTAGTCTACAACTCAGCAATTCACAGGAACAAAATCACAGGAACTTTATACTGTTAAATAAAGTGTGATTAAAAGTGAGATTGCTGGACTGTTATTCTTAAAAAAAAAAAAAAAAAGAAAAAAAAAAAAAAGAAAGGAAATTGTAGAAGCTTTGCCTTCAGGACAGCAGACAGCAGTTTTCAGTGAGCCCCACTAACTTTGTCTTACTGCTGAATCAGCTTACAACATAAACTAGTACATGTCATTACTTTATATAACGCCATTTGGCTAACATAGATCTACACAGAGACATTTACAGCAACATCATGTTTCAGTATTCCCTGTCCGTTAGGATTAAGTATACTTTAGCAGCACCAAATTATGCATTGTGATTAAATTGTCTATCAAACCCCATTCAAAACTACTGGTAGAGATACAACAATAGCACTAAAACAGAAACAGTGTTCTCAGGAGTAACGTAATTAATTACAGCTCTGGAGTAACATGATTAGTTACTTAATCCAAAACACGTAAAATTACTCAGGGCCCCATCGGACTCTAAAACATAGTCAAAATGCAAGAAGAAATCTTTTAGAATGCGAACATTTATGCAGAATTGGAAAATAAAATAAAAAAAAGAAAAGAAAAAAAAACTGCAGAGAGATTAGATGAAATGCATAATAACATAAATATAAAAAGATTTTTAGTTTTTTTTTCCACAGGTAAAAAAAAAGTACTATGTTAAAATCTATATAAAGATGAGCCATAGCAAACTTAAAGACCTTATTACTGTGTTTAGCACTAGTTAAAAATAGTCCAGTGGATACTTGGGTAGGCTTTGCTAAAATACCCCTGCTGAATGATAGATCAAAAAACCAAATGCAAAAAAAAAGGTAATTTTAAGATTTAAATCCTTTTTTTTTTTTTTTTTTTTAAAAAGGCTGAAATTTGCAGTATTTTTTACTCGTGTTTTTCAACTTTGTCATTAATTTTAAAACAACAAAGATATATGTGCTTACCCAAATAATATTAAATATACATGCCAGAGACTGTTATTCCTCTCAGTTCTACAGAGTCACCATGGATGATGGATAATCTGTTAATACCAAGAGCACAAACCCAAAGCACAAAGAAACACACCACGTAGTGGACTAATCAGGAGTAATGATAAAGATTATACAAGTCCTCAGAGACACACCTTGATTATAATTTCCAATAACTGGCACAATGGACTGCCAACAGCTGAAATGCAAACAGTATATTAGTATTTGTGGCATTCCCAACACTGAACTGCCTGCTATATGCCAACACTTTGAGGAACATTTAGTGCCTGTACTGTGAACTTGGACTGTGATATCACGGTCTAGCTCTCTGGCTCCAGTCTACATAGGGTCAGTTTGTTTATGTTACACAATTGGAATTAAACCACTTACTAAAAAAAAAAAAAAAAAAAATCAGATTTCACTGAAAACTGCAACACAAACGCAATTTCCCACAATTACTCCTTATCGAATGCAGCCATAATATTCTCTTTGGCCAGGATCTCCATACTGTTGCATATTAATGCCAAATACATCAGCACTTTATTTCATCCATAGAGCAACATCTTCAGTAGGGACTGCCAAAACACACACAAGAGCTATACAACATCCTAACACTAAAACAGACTAATTGTACCTATGGGGCCACCATTCTTGTTAGCATTATCTAAAAATGTCTGAATGTTTTACAGCGTAATCTATGTCCTAAAACAGCTTAGACCACATGTTTCTTCATTTAGATGAGAAATCAGTATGCTCTTTATTGAAATACGCTTAAGACTGAAATGGAAGCTAGGCTTCTCAGTATAATTCCGTGTATTTACACACTGCTGAGCAGCAGTATATATACCGTAACTGAAGAAGTCCAAAATTCTGGCACGGTGGACCTCTTTAAAATGCCTAAAAAGTGATAGCACCCTATTGAGAGCGTGTCTATTCTCATAGACCTGCACCCTTCATTAACATATTATTGGGAACGTGCTGACAGAGCGTGAGGTCACTGCAGGTCGGTAGCATTGTGCTTTGGTTTAAGCTGGTCAGTGAGTTCTGGCTGTGCTGTGAGTTCGGGCCGTGCTCTCTGAACCTGCTCCAGCAGCACTGCGCTGCCTACAGGGGAGCAAAACAGGAACAGATGCTGCAGAACGCCTCCCGCTCCAACAATAGCGACCTCACTCAACCTCACCCTCTTCTCCTTTTGAACAAACACTCCATACACATTAAAGCCAGTGGCTGGATTAAACCACTGCGTAGTCCTTTTCCGCTGAATCTTTTACAAACACCTCTCCTGCTCGAAAGCATGCATGCATGCACTCTCAGCTCACGCCAAGATTTATGAAACTACATTGCAAAAGCTTTTAAGCATAATAGAGCCCATTAATTCTTTTCTCGCTGTAAGCTTGTATTACATTATCCATAATGACCATTTTTTTAAAAAAAAAATGCCATATATGCTCTTGACTGACACTGATGATTACAGATGATAATAACAGCCCTCTTGCGTTTAAAGGGGAGCTGAGATCGTTTCTGTAAAATCTGTTCGGTTAATCTGTAGATAAGTAGAAAACACTGTTACCCAATACACCTCAGCAGGCCTCTGTGTATATTATGCGTACCGGGACAGCAAGTTTAAGCTAAAATACTTTAACATGTGGTAATAATGATGTAAGCTCAAGATAAACATTGCATGTGTCAGTGTAGTGACGGCATGAGTAACAGACGTCTCCAAACCTGCATGATAACACTGTCCACAGTAAACAGAAATGCAGAAAGGAAATATTTTAAATGTATAGTACTACAAGTATAAAGATAATACAGTAACTGAAGACATAGTACTGTATTGCAGGGTTGTAACACAATGACACCTTCAGTATCTGCATCTGTTGAGTTCTTAAAAATATCTGTATCTGAAGTTAGATGTGGATGTGGCCTGAACTGTAAGAGGCTTTATTATTATTATTATTATTATTATTATTATTATAGTTGTTGTTGTCGTTGTTGATTTATTAATTAAACACTGGGAAAACAGAAACCCATTGGCACAAATACCAGCACTAGTGAATTCTTGCTCTTTATAATTAGTCTGAGCTATAGACATGGAGAGGGCTCATTTTGTGATCCTGCTTACACTGTTATATTTTTGTTTGCACATACCCACAATATTTTCTAACAATTCTGGTTCCCAAAATATAAACTTGAATCATGATTTAACGCAACAGGTACTCCGTAATGCATCACTCAGTGATGAATGAGCTTCATATATCAGTACTTGTGCCTGCATGAAAATAAAAACCTCCTTTCAGTTGCCCAGCTCTTGCAAGCTTCCTAAAAAAACAGAATGGTGTGCCTCCTATTCATATCTGTATTTGTATTCATTTGAAAAGGAAAAAAAAAAAAACAAAAAAAAAAACATTGTCTGTGTAAAACACACAGTTGTGGTCAGAAGTTTACATACAGTCATCATAGACATGACGAATGCAATATTGGGCTTTTTTTTATTTATTTGAACTGTTTTTTTTTTTTTCTGTGGAAGAATGATTGTACAACATTATTAATAGAAAAAAAATCCAAGAATTTGGTGCACAAGTTATATAAAATTATTTTGAGTTTTCTGAAATCAACAGAGGGTCAAAAATATACATACACCAATTAAGATTATTAATTCAGTAGTGCTGAAAGTTCCATAATGTATTTTTATTTGTCAAGGCCAAGACCTCATATCTTCCTGTTATTGATCATGATAGCTTACAGCTGGTAGCTTCTCTGGGCACAACATAAAAAGGGTTTGTTTTACAAGTACAAGTTAATGGGAAGGGTTGCATCCTTCCCCAGGTCTGGAAGAAGACCCAAACTATCACCTTCAGCTGAGAGGAAATTGGTTTGGATGGTCAGGAACAACCCTGGAACTATCAAGGCACAGGCCTGACATGAAAGTTCTCTAAAATTGACACCTAGACGCTCAAATAAGGTTTGCAGCTGACCACATGGACAAAGAAAAAGCCTCCTGAAGGAAAGTTTTTTAGTCAGATGAGACAAAGATTTGAGACATTTGTCCACAATGACCAGAGTTACAGAGGAATACACGCTGTACCAACTGTTAAGCATGGTGGTAGCATTATGCTCTGGAGCTGTTTCGCTTTCCAGTGGAACTGGTGCATTGGCCAAAGAGGATGGTATAATGAAGAACCTCAGAATTCTTTAGCAAAACCTCAAACCATCAGCTAGATGGTTGAAACTTTCACATAATTGGTTGTTCCAACAGGACAATGACCCCAAACACATATCAAAGCTGACCGTGGAATGGATAAAGCAGGCAAACATTAAGCTTAAAACAAATCCTGACTTCAACCCTATCGACAATATGTCAGGTCCGTGCCAGGAGACACAAATGTAATTGATTTCTACCAATTATTCCAAAATAGGGGTCAAATATCCAACCAGAATTCTGCCAGAAGCTTGTCGATGGCTACCAAACCCAGATAGCACCATGGCATTGTTTCAACGTTGAAATGTGGTTGAATGCGTTGATCTGATATCGAATCAATGTAATTTCAATGCCATTAACACACATCATGCTATCTGGGAAAGCATCTGGTCAAGGCGAAACTTGCTAAGGGACGTTTAACCAAATATTAGGTGTGCCGTGTGTATAATTTTGTCCCAGTGTTGATTTCTGAAAACCCAAAATAAATTCAACCTTGTGCACCAAAATTTTCTTTTTATCTATTAAAGATGTATTTTGTACAACAATTCTTCCCCAGAACAACAACATTTCAAATAAATAATAAAAACGCCCAATATTGCCATGATATTGACTATACATATGCATACAAACTACGTATACAGTGCTCAATCCTTAAGCACTGCTTGATTGAACCCACCATCCTTCAAATTACAAGAAGACCGCATCAAGACTCTTCTCTGTCCTTGTAACTAAGTGCTGGAATGAACTTCATCTGGATATCCGAAAACTGAGTCACTGGCTGTCTTCAAACATCAACTAAAGACCTACCTCTTCACCAACTACATAAATTAACACTTAGCTATTTAAAAAAAAATAGCAACTTCCTTTTTTTATACTGATGGTACTCTTAGTACCGGTATTACTGAATCAGTGTGAAGGTGTTTTTAAAAAGCACTTCTATAAGGCGCTCTTGATAAGGGCGCTTGCCAAATGCTGTCAATATAACTGTGGACAGTGTACAGCAATTGTAAGCACAGTATTGTAACTCTAGACATAGTAATGTAACTTTAGGCCTAATAATATAACTACAGAAACAGTACATTATCTGTAGGGTTAGTACTGCAGTTGCATACGTAGAGCTCTAGCTGGAGACACAATGCTGTATCTGAAGACATAGTGCATCTGATTTTGCATTGTATTGCATTCAGTTGTGTTCATTTGTATTCAATTATTCATCTGTGTATAAATAATGTATTCATGCATGCAACTGTAGACATAATATTCCAACTTTATAGTACTGTAACTGTCTGCATAGTACAATAAATAGGCATAGTACTATATCAGGCTAAAACAAAATACTGCAACTGTAGACACAGTAAGGTAACTTTAGACATAGCCCTGATTCTCTAGACATAGAACTGCAACTGTAGACAGTAATATGTGTACAGTATATATACAGTAGTAATATAGACCAGGGGTTACCAACTCTGTTTCTGGAGATCTACCTCCCTGAAGACTTTAGCTCCAACCATCATCATGCCCACCTGACTACCTAATCATTGTCTTAAGAAGTTCTTGATTAACTACAACAGGTGTGTTAGATTTTGGTTCGAGATGAAACTGCAGGAAGGTATATCTCCAGGAACAGGGAACAGGGTTGGTAACTACTTTTCTTGGCATTGCAGTGCCACTGTAGTCACAGTACTACAACAGTAGACAGTACTGTAATCTGTCACTGGGCTGTTTACTAGACACACTATCATTTTATATATATATACACACACACACACACACACACACAGTGTGAACCCTTTAGAATTTAGATTTCCTCAAAGTAGATAAATAAAAATAGAGACAAAAATAATTCACTTGGTCATTTATTAATTGACGAAAATTATCCAATATTACATATCTGTCAGCGGCAAAAGTATGTGAACCTCTAGGATTAGCAGGTAATTTGAAGGTGAAATTAGAGTCAGGTGTTTTCAATCAGTGGGATGACAATCAGGTGTGAGTGGGCAGCCTGTGTTATTTAAAGCGTTCAGACTCCACCAATCCATGGTAAGACAGATGGTGTACAAATGGAGCCCATTGTTACCCTCTTCAGGAGTGGTCGACAAACTAAGATCAGTCCAAGAGCAAGGCATGTAATAGTCAGTCAGGTCACAAAGGACCCCAGGGTAACTTCTAAGCAACTGAAGGCCTCTCTTGCACTGGCTAATATTAATGTTCATGAGTCAGGAGAACAGTGAACAACTACGGTGTGCATGACAGCGTTGCAAGGAGAAAGCCACTGCTCTCCAAAAAGAACATTGCTGCTTCATCTGCAGTTTGCTAAAGGTCACATGGACAAGCCAGATGGCTATTGGAAAATGTCTTGTGGACAGATGAGACCAAAATAGAGCTTTTTGGTTTAAATGAGAAGCTTTATATTTGGAGAAAGGAAAACACTGAATTCCAGCATAAGAACCTTATCCCATCTGTTAAACATGGTGATGGTAATATCATGGTTTGGGCCTGTTTTGCTGCATCTGGGCCTGGAAGGCTTGTCATCATTGATGGAACAATGAATTCTGCATTATACCAGCAAATACTAAAGGAAAATGTCAGGACATCTGTCCATGAAC
>JAOVYU010000067.1:14078539-14090713 GCA_025674565.1 Synodontis membranacea
GTAGTCTAGTGGGAGGAAAAGCAGATGTGCTACCTCCTCCTGAGTCCTCTGTGTGTGTGTGTGTGTGTGTGTGTGTGGGTGTGTGTGTGCTTTCTCTGTGAATAGGTCTCTGTTTATGACTGTGTAGTTACACAAGAACTTACTTTTAATTCATTCATTAGTTGGATAAAGCTCTACTTTGTTAAGGTTTTTTTTAAAGGTTGTTATTGCGATTGTGCTACATAGTCACATATTTTAAGCATTTATTGACAGAATTCACTTAGACTTTCATTATAAGTGAGTGAACAAGTTTTTTCAGTACAAGGAGATATATATATATATATATAATATGTGTGTGTGTGTGTGTGCTGAAATCTCTGTGGTAATTGCACACATTACATATGACTGCGTAGAGACTGAAATAATTTTTTTTAATATATTCATTACGTTAGTTTGTATTACTGCAAGAGTCTGGACTTCTGAAGCTGGAGAGGTGGCATCGTTACTGATACACTCCCCCTGATAGTTTAAGTTATTATTTATTTCACCTACTATTCGTATGCTAGGTGTTTCCTGAGTCAATGTTGTTTAGTGTTCATAGAACACAGCTGTAAGTGATCTGCAGCGCTGTTTCGTCATCATGCTGTTTCACATTAACTCTAGGAATGCTGATGGACTCCTGTGCCTTCAACATCTCTCTCTCTCTCTCTCTCTCTCTCTCTCTCTCTCTCTCTCTCTCAGTTATTTCTCTCCATCTCTTTCCATTTCCAAAACAATTATTATGTTTTCTCCATCAATAACTTTTATTTTCTTCACCTAAACTCCAAACCACTCCACTCTCTAATCACTCTATTCAACCAACAATTATCCCTCCATATTTTCTTCCATTGTCCTTGAACAATGCAACTTTCATATTAAATGCTTTCCATGCTAAATGATGTTATTGATATATCACATAGTATTACATCATTGTAAATGGAATGCAGACAGTTTCCTCCATGTGAACACATGCACGCACGCACACACGCACACACACACACACACACACACAAAACACATGAGCACGCACACAAGTGCGCATGAAAACACATTTAGGCGGTGCTGGGGATCACCTGCAGTACTTTGGCCACATTTAAATGTTCCTCCCTTGTCTGATGAACTATGAGGCAATGCAGAAGAAATGTTTGATTTCACACAGATGTGACCCCATCCCTCCTCCCGGCATATGGCAACGGGCCCGTGCAACCCTCTCACTATGACAACGGGCCCATGTAACGCTCTCGCTGTAAACAAATGTCTCGGTGACAGTGGACGTTCTCTCTAATTTCTCTTCTGCGAGATTTCTATCCATCATTCCTTATTACATCATACATAAGACTGTGTAACTAGTGAGAACCGTGGAGAAAACAAAGAGTCATTACTGGCAAGTTCAGGGGGAAACTGAGGAGGATTCCAGTTCCAGATGGAAGGGTGGAAGCAGAAGAAAAAGCCAAAGAGAGGAACTGTGAGGGGTAAAGAAAAAGGGGAAAGGAAAATGATGAATGCACTGGAGAGAAAACAAAGACCACCAGAGAGAAAGACAAGGCCCTTAGAAAGGGAACGGACAGGCCTGGAGTCATGCTAAGAACATACTGTACGGAGAAGGCTCTTTAATGCTGCGTAACAGGGGTGTATGCCTGTAGAAAAGTTAGGTCATCTCAGAAAGCTGAGCCACCTGGTTGGATGCTGCTTCAGAGTGCTCCCTTGTGCACTTTCAGCACTTCCAGCCACAGTAGAGATAAACACACTGAGAAAATAGAGAGGACAGTCTAAACTATTATTGCAGGCTGGCTCCTATTTCTGTCTGTGTTCTCGTCACTGGTGCCTTATAACTGCCTGCATAAGGCTTAGTTTACCCAAGCCTCCCCCATCCTACCTGATGGCAACAGTCAGATTCAACACTGGATACTGAGGCCCAAGCTCCTCTCCACCATTAAAGACCCTCCAAAAAAAGACATGCATCAGGACTTTTTCCTGTTCAGATATCCAGGTGGTATAAAGAACTTGTCCTGCGCTGTCTTCAAATACAGACCAACCACCAATTTCTTCGATATGCACCATTTAATTAATACTAAATTTACACTTAAAAGACATGTTTTCATATGTAACTACTTATATACCAGCACCGACTCATGTTTCTGGCAGCATCAAGCTGGTATCTTTATAGACAATCTGCCCTAGTATTAAGACTGTCATTAAGTTTTCTTCATGAAAACAACTTAGCAGTTCTGTAAGACACTCTTACATCTCACACCGGCATCTGCTAAATGCTGTAAATGGACATAGAAATGCAAATGACCAGCTCAATTAGTGCAGTTGTTCTTGTTCTTGTTCGTGTGTTTTAATAAAGGGTCAGTACGCTGTAATGTTAAACATTTCAGCCTCACTCTTTATCGGCAACATGCTAACAAGGGTGAGAGACCGTCACCGTCAACAATTCGAACGTAATTTGCGCTGCACCCCTTGCGTTTTTGGATGTAACACTTAACAAGGCCATCTGTTCCTCTCCCAGAAATTCTACACAAACCTGCGCGTATATAAATATAGAAGTGTCTACTGTTTTAAAGTCTCTGTGGCCTCACATTGATAAGATTCCACTGAGTTTTTCAACACCATATGTGGATACGTAGATATCCACGAATAGCATTCACACTACAACTGACAACTGCTCTGTCTGGGTGGGTTTGGTTGGAGACATAAAAAGAACAATGTGTATATGAAGTGTGCCACAGGACAGCTTCCTGCTAATATTAGTCCAGAAGTCAAAGCTTGTAATGGAGTTCACAGTTCTGACCAGTACATAAAATCAGCATTCAAACAACTTCATACATTTTCATCACCAAGAACACATGAGTGAAATACACACAGATGAAATGCTGCAAACTGCAAACTCTATTATACCTGATGGAATGTCCAAAAAAAATGATGCTGATCAGGTCTGAAAACATCTGGCACTCTTACCTTTGGCAGGCGGCTTGTGTGGACACCCAGCCCTGCGATTTAGTAGATACACTCCCTGTACGCTTATTCTTTTTTGCACACTCTGTCCCTCAATCTGTCTCTCAGACTTTTCCTGAGAACTCCCAAACTCTTCATCCATGTCCCCCTCCCCTTCCTTCTTCCTCCTGCTGGTCTTTCAGCCTATCGGATGGACTCAGCCTCAGAGGCTGCTCTGTCTACAATGCTAGGGTGGGACTTTGGCATCCGGCCAACTGTTTCACTGCTCGTTTTGTGCTCTTTTCCCCAAGGGCTGGTGCTGAGACCGTGAGAGTGCGGAACTCTTCAAACATGGTAGCTTGGCTATGTCAAACTGGGTGCTGGATGATGGTCATAACATTACCACATGTGTGTATGTGTATGTGTGAGTGCTTGTAAACAGATAGACCATTCAGCTGCAGATGTTCAGTGAGAGCCTCTAAAACACAGGCCTGTTTCAGGCCACTAAAACACAATACAGCTATTAAACTAAGATTAATTTTGGGGGGGGGGGGGGCTGCTTAAGAGAGTAACTGTGAGTATGAGAACAAGTGCCAGATACTCACCTCCAGAACCCTCCCAGTTATATACTGATGGCAGGCTTCACACTGCACACCAAAGTGGATCTGGTAGTCTCTCTCACAGTATGGTGCACCATCCCTGAAAAACAGGGTGAGTAAATGTGTCACTGTCACTGTTACCTCACCATACTCTTACTATTTGTTTCATCAAACCTACTGAGTAAGTCATAGTAATAGATGCACAGTATTATTGTATAATAAACTAAGAGTTTAGGGATTACAGCAACAATGACAGACAATCAAGCTCTTGATAATGTCGTAGAGAAGTCTTCCTTAACAACGTTAAAAAAAAAATTTTGTGAACCATTCAGAAAATGATTTAATTATTATTTATGCCAGACAATTTGATTCCTTCATACGTTGACCCTGTGTTTGCAGTGTCTCAAAGTTTAAAGTGTTGCATCCAGCCCAGAAGGTTGTGTGCTTAATTCCCAGATCTCCTATGGTTGGGCAAGGTTAAGGTAACCTTCAGCTCAACTGTACTCAGAATCAGTCAAATGAGCTATACTTTAGATAACATTACGCTATTACAGTAATACCTCATGCATTTGCGGGTTTAGGTTCCAGACCCCGGCGCGGATGTGTGAAATTCGCGAATATTTGGTGGAGTCACTAAAAATGTTAATAAATGCTTATTTCTAAAGTTTAAATTCTAAATATGACCTAAAGCATGCTCCGAAAGCACTTTAATTTCATTTAAAAGTTAGCTTAATACCTTACCCTTAAAAAAAAAAAATGGTTGATGTAAAAACAGAGTACAGTATCACCTAATACAGTGTTTCCCAACCTTTTTTGAGCCACGGCACATATTTCACATTAGAAAAATCATAAGGCACACCACCAAACAAAAAGTATATTTATTGAAATATAATGAAAATCCTGTTGAACACAAATAGTTGAACACAACGCTAATACTGAACTGTAATCTTGTAGGAACGGAAGAACAACGCAGATGAAAATCTTCCTCTACAGCTCTGAGCCTCTGTCGTTTTCAAGAAGTTAAGGTGTTGTACTGCCCTCTAGTGGCAGGCAGAACTAACAGGCAGCCTTAGACTACCAATGAGGTGAAATTAGATAATCTTCCAAGTAAAGACGAACAGAGAAATAATAATTTATTCATCTACTTCCGGGTCGGCAAAATTTCGCGAACATGTGAAGTCGTTAACACAGAAACGCTAATGTGCAAGGTTTTACTGTACAGTACTTTACTGTAAATATGTTTTACAGTCATTTACTGTCAATTTTACAGTATTTTACTGGCAACCTGAGCTGCCAGTAATTTACTGTACAAATAACAGGAATTTTTAAAGTGCAGTGAAGTGACTAAAATCATTTATCCCAATATAGACTGAATTAATATCGTTGACTTCTTCGAAATCTTGTGCACTTGATCCAATACATATAAATTTTCTTATGCAAATACCACCGGAAGCAAAACCTAAGACCTCATTTGAAATTAATCAATTTGTTCCTTGGCAAGAGCTATGTAAATCTTTTGAACTATATATATTCATCTATGAATCCATTACTGTTGAGGGCTGTGTGGAAGCTGAAGCCAATCCCAGCTGATTTTGTTCAAAAGTCAGGATACACCTTGGGCAGGTTTCCAATCTATCACTATTCACTCACATTCACACCTATGGGCGATACAGCTTAGCCGTTTGACCTAATTTGAGGAACCAGGGTGTCTTGAGGAAAAGCACACAGGTACTCGGTACTTTTCGTGGAAACTTAACAAGGAAAGGCCCCAGTCAGCTGGTAGGTTCAAACCCAGAAGCTTCTTGCTGTGAGGCAACAGTGCTGACCACTACACCACCATGAAACCCCTGTTTAACAGTATCAGTTATCAAAGTAAACTGATTACAAACAAAACACTGCCATATTAAATCAATCTAAAACCATGTCATAGTGTCTTAAGTGTAACATAAGTACCACAGTGAAAGTGCAAGTACAGGCACACACAGTAACGGCTTGTAAGAGAGACGTACTGATGAGATTTACTCACTTGCTGATGTACTCGCCACTCAGCACTTTGCCGCAGGCCTTGCACTTGAAGCAGCCGAGATGCCACTGTCTGTCCAAAGCTAGCAGAGCCTGTCCATTTTTAATGTCCCTGCCACAGCCTGCGCAGTCTGCAGAACACACACACACACACACACACACACACACACACACACACATACTTTCAACAGCAATCAGGTACCAGGTATCAGATACCAGTAGTCATCTAAACATCACCATCATTTTTTTGTGCACACAGACATTCAAGCCACTAGATGGAGGTGCAAGATTACAGAAACACAACAGCCTGGGGCTCAGCGCTACCTTCTCCACATCTACTATGGGGAGCTAACTGTGCATGGCTAGTATGTGTAAATGTTTATATAAAAATAGGCTCTAAAAATAACCCAGACTTATAATTTTATATTTTGACTGGAATCCAAATGGTTATTTTCATCCTAATCACTCTACTGCATTTAGACAGGATATGTTCTTTCAGAGATGTTAAGAATGCTTGTTACTGAAATAGACGCAAACATGGAAATGTTCACTTCCAGCCTGTAATACATACATTGCATCCGTATTTAAAAGTTGTATGACACAACCTAAGAAACACAACAACTCCCTTTATTGCTTTAATGCGACAACTGGTCAACAAATTCCCTAAGAATTTCAGTGAGTCTGAATAAACCGTCTTTCAGTTCTTTACTCAGTACAGAGGTAAATGTGTAAGAAATGACTGTGAGAGTGTTAGAGAAAGTAAGAAAAAAAGTGAGAGAGAGAGAGAGAGAGAGAGAGAGAGAGAGAGAGAGAGAGAGAGAGAGAGATTAAAAGGGAACTAGCAGACAGCAGAGATAACAGTTTTGAAAAAAAGGAGAGCTGTGTTGTCTTAATGACTTTAGACACTCAGAACACTCAGATGTGTTTCAGAAGTCAAAAGAATTTGGCAAAATCATTCAAACCATGAATTGCCGTGCACTTTATAATCACTGTCTTCGATGTGGTCATGTGGGCCAACGAACTTCATCAGTGACCATTCAGTTCTCTAACTGAAAGACAAACTATCAGTCATGCATGACTCAAAGGTCATGAAAAAAAGAAAAGAAAAGAAAAAATGCAGTGTGTGTGTGTGCATGTGTGTGTGTGTGTGTGTGTGTGTGTGTGTTGTGTGTGTGTGTGTATGTGTGTGACAGAGAGAGAGAGAGAGAGAGAGAGAGAGAGAAAGACAGAGAGAGAGAGAGAGAGAGAGAGAGAGAGAGAGAGAGAGAAACTTATTTTTTATACTAAATTAACAATGTTTCTAACTAAAACAACCTTACACTGAGTTTCCCCAATCCCTTTTAAACTACAACAGAACCTTACTGACATGACTAACATATTTTGCTGTGTAATCTTTCATCAAAATGTTATAACATTTTCCTGATTCTGAAACATCTTCTGCTTTTTTATTATGTTGCAATGCACATTTACAGTAGATGTGAAAAATATTATCAACCGGTAATCTTTTTTTTTTTTTCTACTTCCCACAAACAGAAGTTACAATTGAGCAAAAGCACTGAGCCTGACTCGCATTTGGAAATATGTCACATTACGATAGATAAAATTTGCTCTAAAGTCATGCCATGTCATACCCGTCCTTATTATTACTTGAGTGGAAGAAATTGAACTTGGCCATGTTTGTCCTGAAACTGTTCAACACTGAGAGGGATGACTGGTATCAAGAAATCTCTGAATGATAACTTAGAGACAAATAAAGAGTATAGTGTAAAGAAAGAAAGAAAGAAAGAGAGAGAGAAAGAAAAGAGAAAGGGATTATTAAATACAAAATCTCTAAGCCTTATAAACCCTAATGGATAACTAAATCTGTGAAACACAACTGAGACAAGAGCACCAGATGAATGGCTGGGGAATGTTACTGTACAGAACTGCATGGTCCTATTGGCCAGTTGTGAGTTTCTCTTTCCCTCCCTGTTGGCCATGAATACAGAATTACAAAAATTCCTCTTCGGGAAACTGAGACAAAGGAAATGAGGTGAAAAGAGAGAGAACAAGTTCTTATTGCTTGAGAGCACAGAACTGGATATTTGGGTATTTGAGTCAGCTCAAGTAGCATGATCGGATTTGGACCTGAAACCTGATTAAACTGCACTTTCAATTAATGTGTTATGTGAAAGAGAGTGAGTATGGAACTGCAGAACCATAAAAAGATTTCCAAGAACTTGACTTCTGAGCAGCATCAGCTTGGTGCAACAGTGGAGAGTCATGGAGAACAGGGAGGAGATAAAGCAGGAGATAACAGGATTACTGGAAGAACGTTAATTTGGAGTATAGTGCACATAAGCAGAGTGCAAAGGCATGATGTGACTCACTGCTGGAAGCACTGATGTCTTTGGGAGAGGGAGACATTGGCTGGATGCAGCGCTGGCAGAGACAGTCCTTTCCATTGAAGGTGACGCGGTCTCCAGCAGGAAATGGCCGTCTACATAATCAGAACGTCATGAGGTTAAGCACAGGGACATGCAGTATAATTTAGAACAACTCACTATTATCTCAGCATGATCACTTTCCCATGATCTCATAGTGTGACGTTATGTGCTATTTTGTGCTAGCAGACTAATAAGCAAGGTGACATTAGTCCAACAATTTGGCCTCAAGATCTATGAAGCATCTGCTAGTGCTCGGGTATATGGTGCAATCTTGCAGTCAATTACAACATTAATACTCATATCCAAGTCTAAGACAAAGTCATCAGAGTGCCCAAAGAGACTCATGTCCAAGCCAAGTGCAGTTGCGTGAACCTCTGGTGAATTAGAGTATAGCCAGTAACACTATTCAGTGTTGAAGTAATTATTTCCATGGCCTGTTGAAGGGGGAAACTGTTGGACGAAGAAGTATGCAATACTTTGTTACATTCAAAACACATGTCTCAGAAGAGTCTATTGCACTAGTCAAAAGTGGAAGCAGTGAAGCACCACTAGGAAAAAAAATAAATAACCACTTCAAATGCTCTTGTCGCCATTCAATTATATGCAAATCAAAAAAAGTTCTGAAAATCAAGACTAACGTGGGACACCATGCAACGTTTCGACCAGATCACATGGGAATGATCATAATTATCACATTTTCCAGCTGGGAAAAACCATTTAAATTCTATTTAAGCAACAGTTCCAAGAAATTTGTGAGCTTTCATTATGGCTACCAATATTGTTCACGTTGTCAATCCTTAAAATCATTTTGGGTTACATTTCAGTTGACTGTGAACTGAACTATCTACCTCACTGTGTGTGCAGTATTTGACCAAGAGATGTTGTGTAGATGGTGATGTGAAGTGGGTGTACATGAATTAATTGTACCAGTAGTAGCAACATTGGCTGTGTTAATGATGGAGATTGAATAACTGGACAGGCCAGTAAGTGTCCATGTGTACAGAATTGATGTCTGCATGTGTGTGCGCCGTGTGAACTCACTTGCAGATGGTGCAGACGAAGCAGGTGGGGTGGTAGGTCTTCCCGAGGGCCGTCACCACCTCTCCTTCAACAAAGTTCCCACAGCCATGGCAGCGTGTTCCATGCAGCCTTTGGTAGTCCAGCGTGCACAGATACTCACCATTCTTCATAAAGAAACCACCTTGGGCCAGGTCACAACCACACACTGGACACACACACACACACACACACACACACACACACACACACACACAGACACACATTAATGTCCATGTCTAATGCAGAATTCACTCCTCAAAAAGAATAAATGTAAATGAAATCCTTTTAAACATCTTTATTAGACACACGTAAAAAAAAAAAAGGAAAAAGGCCATAATGGCTTTCATGCTTCATGACTTGATGTTGGTTTAACACTGTATAATACAATGTTTAATACAGAGGATCAACTATGACTGCAATCTCTTTTCTATAAGACATTATAATACTTGGCTTTCTTCCATTAGAGTCATGGTGCCTCAGTTTACTGAGTCCTTGTGGAATTTTGGACATTTGGCACTAGTTTACATTAGTGTTAGTGAGTGCGTATTTACGTATGTGTGTGTGTGTGTGTGTGTGTGTGTGTGTGTGTGTGTGTGTGTGTGTGTGTGTGTGTGTGTGTAAATGCAGGGGGAACAGCACTAATAAATCTATTTCTTTTTTTGTCTGTATTCTCTGATTTGTAGGACAGCTCTTTCGCAAGCCGGACATCATCCAGCATATTTATTGCCGATCTACAGCCCTTAACCTATCTTTAAACCTTTACTAAGTAACGCTCTACTGAGAGCATGGAGATGTTTAGACTGTAGCTGTGTCTCCATGCTGAAAACTCATCTGCAGATGTGTGTGGGAGGCAAAATGTTATGATGCCGTATGTGACACGTTGAATGATGTCCCAAGTGTGGTGCAACACGTTCTATAAGAAAATATAGACATATGATATAATATAACATAATAATGCAAAGGAGATGGAGCTCTGAAGTAGCAATGCTGTAGGATCAATTTACGACCTCAAATAAAGGTTTCCAGGTGAAAGATGTAGCTTGAATGTACTGTAGCTCCTTCAACCTTTGTACTGTTTCCTATATTCATGGAAATATTGCATACCCAGACATAGAATACAACAGAACACACAAACAATTGCGATGCAAACGTGCAGACGCAGAGCGTTTTGTTTCTCTACAAGAGGCAGGGACGTGTCTAGAGTATGACGCAGGCCACAGTAATTACTGGGAGACAGGTGGAAGCAGAAAATGCTGCGTGTGGATGGCTGACGTAAGTGGAACAGCATGCCTGCGTTAAGCATGGTGATTCTCACTTCAGGCTCACTTGCATCCTTCATCCTGAAACAGCCAAGACGTATTCCATGAGGTCCACTGAGGCAGAAGTGAATGATTCTAACACTGGAGAATTACAACCAGAGCAGCTACAGAGCTGTTTCCATCTCCACGTCTCTTCGTTAATGTTTCACGGGATTTCCCAAGAATGCTTTCCCCTTCTTCAGTACTGCTGCACCGCACGTGTGCGACATTAGCGATGTAACCAAATATAAATACTTATCATTTGTTCTACACATACAGATATACAAATACATAGTATGAATACAGAATCTGGTTCAGACATGTAGTGCTTACTAGGACTGTGGGAGATACAAAAAAATAATCTTGTGAGCAGGAATTGTTTACTTTTATTCTGGCATGAGCAAGGGATCAGATGTGAAGCTTGTGGGGCAAGAACATCATTAATGTACCGTACATTGCTGCATGATGCAATTACACCGTTCTCAGTAACCACCTGGTCAGGGTTGAGGTGGTTTACATTAAGCTACTCATTTGTTTATATTTTGGGATATAGAAGTAAAGAAATTAGATCATTAGATCATATTGCTGGAACATGCACACAAAAATAATAACCGTATGAGCGGGATTTTTTTTTTTAAAGAGTAGTGTGCATATCTCCAGTTGAGACCGTTATGAACTTGAGTGAAGTAGCTGAGGTCGAGGAACTATCCGGAGCCAGAATTCACAGACTATGCTTACAGTGCTGACATTTTACATCTGTGATATTTTCAGTGATTTCTAGTGTTTCCTGGGGTTTAACCTGGTTCATTAAAAATTATAAATAAAAAAATACAAAAAAATCCAGGTTAGGCCACACCCACTTCAATCTGAATTACAAACAGATACACATACTGATATAGAAATAGGTATTGCATTACACCCCTATTTTTACATGCAACACTACTTCACCCCTATGTACTTGTATGTGCCGCTACCACATGGGATAACTAATACATGGGATGAAGCTTTGGTCCTAATTATTCCTTGCATGCTATAATGATCACAGTGGGATATGCACAATTAGTCAGAATACATGCTGTGAGAATGAATGCCCATCAGTTGAGTTTCATACTGTAGCTGTTTTAGTGGTGGCACTTTCCTGAGCGGAGTGCACATCCAGAGCTCTTAAAAACACTTTGTTCATTCTTTGTAGTCCACCAATGAAGAGGACAAAATGATGGCTAAATGAGACCTTTGGCATGAGAAGATTCTTGGCAAGTCATTGCACTTTCAGCGCCCCTTCATTGTCCGTGTGGAACTAGAGCGACGTTCATCTCCACAATGCTGTGCAATAGTGTGATGTGCCTGTCCAACTCCATTAGCCTTGGCGGCTGCCCCTGACTGACGGTTGACAGGATGTTAGCCTGAAACTCACACACGATATTCTTAGTTCCGAGGGATTTTTAAATTTTGGTCTGGTTTTCATGTAAAATGCTGTGTAATGAATGCTGGATGTTCATCGCTGCACATGCACTGTTGGTGTTCATGTTAATGACTCTGTCCTTTCTTTATTCAGTGACCTTAATCAAGAATATAGAATATAAATCTGACCTCTTGCTCGCTCCCATAAACTTCATATATGACTGCACATCGACGTGTTTGTAACACATTATCTGTTCATCTATTCAGTAACATCCCTACAGTACAAGGAAACATGTTGAACTTCTTGTTTATGGTAATAACACATACTAGTGCATCTGAAAAAATTTTTAACATTACGAAATAAATAAATGAATAAATAAATAAACGAATAAATAAATAAACGAATAAAAGATC
>JAOVYU010000067.1:14150911-14161484 GCA_025674565.1 Synodontis membranacea
GGTAGGAATCTTTGGTATTTTCATTTAAATGCAGCATTCTTTTTGCTGACAGTGTGTGACCCTTCTTCTGTCCCATCGTTTGCTTGTTCCTTCCCGAAAAAGCTCTCCAGTGAATTCTGATTTTGGCTCATTTTTTTTCATGGGTTAGTTTGTGTCGCTGATGCGTGAAATGGCGCTCCAGAGTCAAGTGCAGTAGTGAGGCGAGGGCGGAAACAGTCGTTTTTCAAAATAAGATCTGGAAGACTAATGAAAGGAAAATTTTAACCATGAAATGTTTTCTTTGTGGCCCGGTACCAGATGATCCCCGGACCGGTACTGGTCTGCGAACTGGGGGATGGGGGACCTCTGGTGTAGAACATAATTCACTATAGTTTAAACAAAATTTTCAAGAGACTGATAGAGGTTTGAGCGTAAGACTGTTTGTGGTAATTTAAGTCCTAAACCATTGTAGAAATGTTCATATTATACAGCCATACAGTCGCTATTTTACAGGAGATGCTCAGCTCGGCTAGGACAATGGCGAGGATGAAGAGACTGATCTGTTTGAGCAGAGTGTCCAGATGAGGAAAAACAGTGTTAGTGCATTGTTCTCTTTAGCTAGAGATGAAAAACTGGCTAAAGTAGTGCTGCTAATAGTATGGACAGTATATGAAACAGCATTGTGGGTAATGTAGGAAACGGATAACCAAATTATAAACAGGCCTATGTTTTGATCAGAGATGTAAAATAGTTAACTTGGAATAACATTATAAAATAACCACACCACCGAAGATCATATTTGAATGATAAAGATTAGGTTTTTAGGATGGATTTTAACTTTAATTTGAGAAAAGATGAACAGCGATTATTCAACATGCACATGTTGAAATGTTGAAAAACATTCAGCCTGCAGCAGCATGCGCTCTGATATTGGATAAAATTCAGGCTGCCACATGGTGCAGGAGATGCATATAAAATGTACAGCTGCAGTATAAATGTATGTTTATAATAATTTGACGGTCAGTTCATGTATTTGTTTTATACCAGAAGAGCAGCTACATGTTCAGCCCTGCTTAGTGTTTTTCTTCATATAAACCTGATGGACATGATTCGTGGCCGTTGTTGATCAGACTTGTAATGGAGTTGAGCGTTGTGGGATTTATATCGTCTCTTGTCTTAAGAGCTTCGTATCTGATGGCGCGCTCTGTCCTGCTCGTATGTAAAAACCTGCCGGCTTCGGACATTTTTCAGGCTTGATGCACATCTTTCATTTGGACGTTCTAGCGCAGCTCTGTGCATCAAGATACTGAGAGCTCCGTATTTTCTCACTCGCTTCATGTGGTTGCATAGTGTAACAGTGATTCAGTGATTGTTGTGAATGAGAAGAGATAACTGTTATCAGTCCGATGGCTGCTTGCTTCTGTGGCTAGATAACGGCAACTCATAAACATGGATGCACCTCTGAGACTGACGTGGACCAGACATGGCTGTATTTTAACCTGTTTTTTTTTTTTTTTTTTTTGTGGAATACCCATGTGAAGACGTGTTGAAAAGTAACCATCCAGAACTGATTGTCTACAAAAGGCAGGAAAACGACCATTTCCACCATTTCAGGTTTAGGGAGAGTATTCCAGTGTACTTCTAATATCAGCTGTGGAGTTAAGAACTGCGTCCTGGCAGGAACAATCGTGAGCAAAGAAGCATGGTGGATTTTGAGGTGATACTGCACTAATGGGAAGTACATTTCTATATAATGTATGTGGCTAAATGTTTGGCTTTGTCCCCCTCCCCAATCTCACTGGATATCTGATAAATTGAGTTCCATCCAGATGCACGTAGGAAAAGCGGAACTGGTTCTTGTTGCTGCGAAGAACTGGAATCGTACACCTCCGATTCCTCTAATGATTCTTCCGAACTTTTCGTGTCGCGCGAAATGATGTCACATGCCGCGATTTGGAAGAAAGGAGCGCAGGGCATGGCTGCTTTTTACAAAGAAGGACAACCATTCTAAGGATGGTGACACTAGTAATATCACTCTGCCGAGTGCACGCTCCGTGGTCTCCACTGTCGCGGGTAACTTTTACTATAGTTCCTTAACCTACAGGCACGTTTTCTGAAACAGAAACGAATTCTGTAGTACATTTGTTTCATCCATTTTAGAAGAAGACATGCAGGGTGGCAGCGATAACTCCTCTGAGGCGGGAATCGTGTCATGCCCGGGAGAACGAAACCCGAAGAAAGAATTGTTAAAAGGATGCCTTATCTGACATTTGGTTGAAATATTTAAGTTGCATTTATATAAATATTTCCTAATGGTGCCTTATTTGTAACTGTTTTATAATCCCATGTTATATCCTTTTAAGAAAAGGAGCTTTAATAAGTTTAACATGTTCAAGTGTTAAGAAGATGGTCTGGATTTGTGGTAATGTGCCGGTGTGCTTGTTACTACAGTGTCATAAGAAACTAATTTTCATTTTTAATTTATTGTTCATTTATTTATTTATTGTTCATTTCACACTACAGCTAATAAAACAGCTGCTTTGGGTGCTGAAAACTGCTTAGGACTTCTGTTTTTTTTTTTTTTTAAATAAATATGTAGCTAACCAGGTCTAATTACCTCTCCACAAAATTATAATCAGTGATAAATTAATATTTGATTATTTTGCAGTGACTAGGAATTGATACGGGAATCAATAAAGAACCGGATTGTTAAGAGGAATCGATGATGGCACCGACATCAATAATTTCTTAACCATTCCCATCCCTAGATGCACGTCTGTGATTTTGTATGTAGTTGTCACCTTGCAGAGGAAAACAAGATGATAGCCTGCTGCTGGCAGTGTCTTGTGTATCGGTGCGTACTCCAGTTTTACAGGGACCGGCTAACCCTTCCCAGAATCTTCTTTGCCAAATAGCAATAAAAGCAAAAAAGACATCCTAGGCCACAGATCTTAAACTGTAACATGACATTGAAGACACCTTGTTGAAGTATTGAATGAATGCATCGGACAATCTGTTAATATAAATCTGTTTTTCTGACAGACGTTATTGTTCAATGATGTTCCTTACCTGTTTACACTGCGAGTGTTTTCAGTTTTGGCTGTACTTTTCGGTCTTGGCCTGAGCAAAAGCTGTGGAAGTTTCTAGAACGCTTATGCAATGATGTAAGCATGCTTATTATTTCTGAGCCCCAGACTTACTCAAAGATGTGTTGGCTCTCTGTTGGTCTTTGTGTCATGGCATGATGCAAATCCCACTAAATAATTTTGCACGCACTTTAATAGTTGGCTTGTATTGCAGATGCAGACCAGACCTGCTTCTAAAGGGAACTGGCACTTTACACGTTGTGTGTACTGCTTTGCTTTGCTTTTTTTTTTTTTTTTTTTTTCATTACGGTTGTTGGTGTCACTTTAATTTAACAATGCTATAAAGTGCTAGTTCATTACCAGTGTTAATCAACCTGTTAATAAACCTTGGTATATCCGTACACCTCATAAGACCTCATGAGTCCTAGTGAGTATTGCTACAGTGGTAATAGAAACTGCAGTTTGTGGTAATGAAGGGCTGCAGCGCTATAGAAATGTCCTTAGGTGTGCTTTGTGGTAATACTGCAACCAAACCCCTCTGTTTTTAATTATTCATTCATTCGATGTTACTTGTCCCTTAGTACTGTGTGTTAAAGTTGTTGTGCTGCAAGAGTTTAAGAAGTTTAAAATAAACATAATTTAATAGGCTTATTTCTGCATGGCATGTCTGTCTTGTGGAATTATTTATTTTAATACTGAAAATTGTTAAATTGTTTAATAATATAACAAACGTCACTAAAGAAAATATGTCCTGATTTTTTAAACATTTATGTATTTATGTCGCTTGATTGATTTGACTGTATTAGCCTGTACGGGTTTGACCGTATTAGCCAATTAACTAGTTTGCTTGGCTCGGACACGCAGTGCCAGTATGTGTTCAACAAACTTCTGTCCAGCCAGTTGTTCATTTTATAATGCAGGTAGGCTGAAGTGTTTTTGTTTTGTTTTGTTTTTGTCCATGATCTTGCATGTTTATGTAATATATATGGAGGTGTGCGTTTGTTGTGACAGGGCATGCATTTTAAGCTATTCTGGGGTATGCCTTTTAAGCTACCGCTCTCAGATAAGGGAAGAAAGCTGTCATGATGGTAATCACAGTGACCGACTCAGCATTGCCGTACGCTTCCTATACTGGTGCTGATAAGGTGATTGTTGTGGCCTTACCAGTGGGTGGCCTATACCGTGCTGTATTATAGCGTACTGTATTGTACAGATACTGTATTATATTCAGAAAGATTTCTTGCAGCTTTTTAACTCTTCTAACAGTTACACCATGTTCCCTGTGTGTGAGCGTATGTCTGTGTTGTGTCTGAGGTGTCGAGTAATCGTCCGTGCGTCAGACCGCTGACTTGTTTTCTAAAGTAAAGCTGACTGGTATTTGGGTTAAGCTCAGCCAGTTGTCTTGATCATTGTGCTATATTTAGGCTGATCTTTACTGATGCGTGTCTGATGAGCCCAGTTCCTGCAAATCAGGTCTACACTTCTAGGCACACTTGATAAATAGGAGGTAAAAAAAAAAAAAGTAACTAAGATAATTACAATACATTTTTTCAATAGTTTTATAATTGAAAAATATTATTACAATAAATAAGTGATTGAGGGTTGAATATGGTGGTGCAGTGGTTTAGCACTGTCGCCTCAAAGCAAGAAGGTTCTGGGTTCGAACCTGCTGGTTGTCTGGGCCTTTCTGTGTGGAGTTTACATGTTCTCTTCGTGCTTCCTCCAACAGTCCAAACACTAGGTCAGCTGGGTACTTCAAATTGCCCCTAGGTGTGAGTGTTTGTTGTTTATCTCTCTGTTAGATCTGCCGTAGACTGGTGACCTGCCCAGGGTGTACCCCGCCTCTCTCCCGAAGTTAGCTGGGATTGGCGCCGGTTTTCACGTGAGCCTGACAAAGTAGATCATGGATGATGGATGGATGTTGACTTTGGACTCTCAGCCTGCTGGTCACTATTGTTTAACCTGAGCTGCTGAGCTAATATTGTTTTTCAAGAGGTCTTCCTTTTTTTTTGTGTGTGTGTCATCAGAAATTGGTATAGACGAAAATCATTCAGTTCAGATGAACAGCAGCGAAGCCTGATGTCCGATCAGCAGAATGTCATCTTTTGTGTGTGGTGGTAACAAGATGTGATTTCTGAAGATTGATGGTGTTGTTATGGAACAGGCCTTGGCCCGGACATCATAAGAGCCGAGAGCTTTGTTAGCCTCTGATTCATTGCTTTAAGGACACTGCCTCTCACTTACTCACTTCCCAGATGTAGAGGGCATTAACAGTCACATAACAGGCCTGTAATCCCATCGACATCGAGCTGTAATACAGACCTTGCCACACTTACACTGAGGTGTATCAGGAATGCGAAAATGCTTTGTTTGTGCTGGAACTGACGGCCCGTCTTCATGGTTTTCTTAGAAGTCATCGTTCCGGCAGCGGGAGGTGTGAAATCATGAAATTATGAAAGGTGATCCTTATTAATCATGTGGAATTTATTTCATCTATGGAAAAGAATTCCAGACACTGATCCAGGTCTGTGGTTAAATGTGATAAGAACATACGGTTTGTTTAGTAGTAACAACTTCACGTTTCCAATTTGAATTGGAATATAAAATATATGCAAATGTAGAGGTTTAACAATATGGTTATAACAGTATAAGGGTAACTTATCCTTCAGTACAAGGCTCTTGATTTGAGTCATCTCTATATCGAACAATACGTTAAACAGCCTGTTTAAAAAATTAAGTGGTTTGTTGTAAAATTCTGCTTATATCACACTCCATTTTTGTAAAAGTATTTTTCTTTTTACAGTCGACCCTTGCCACTTCGTGCTTTGAATTTCGCAGCTTCACTCTATCACATTTTTTTCAAATACAGTATATTCATCAAAAAGTTGATCAAGACAGTGAAAATGCAGGAAAAGCATAACTCTGGCTGCAGAGAGCTACCTGGCTGACAGTAACACTCACTAACGGCAGAAGAAGTAACGCTACGCGCTTCAGACATGCCCGTTTGTGAGTCACAGCAGTGTACCCTTAGCCATTTTTACCGCACAGCTTTTAGACCTTGCATCTGAACGGATCGCAAAAACACTGCAATTATGAAGTTTCAATCATTTTGCTTTTGTACTTTTGAATATTTTATTCAATTGAAAATGGATACCTAAAGCATGCGCTCAGGCAGGACTTATTTTTGCCATATTGAAAATGTGTCGTGTCGAGACAGCACTGGATCGAAATTGTAACTGAAATAAGACACATCATCATAAGGTTAAAAACGTCACCTTACGGTTAAGCATGTCAGGAGGGAATGATGACTCCAAAAAATTGCTAGCTTTTTATTGAGGGCACAAGCCCTGTGCACTGCATGGTCGTATAGTTGTTTCTTTTCTTTAATCTGTATGAATGAACTCAACTAGCGAACTTTTTCACTGCATGTTTTTGCACTATGTTAGCTACCACTTTTTTCTACCACTAGATGATGTACTGTATACACCCGAGATGCCTATCGTTGCTAAAGTTTTGTGGGTATTCATGAACAAAAAGGCATTGGTGGATAACAGGCTGATTATTCACATGACCAGGATCCAGGCTATCAGTTAGAAACATGATCTGTAACTAGACTCACTAGAGTAACAGTGTTTGAGGCCCTGCGCATGTAGCCTCCCAGAATGAATAAACACTGCTGGGGATACGACCATTCAGCCTGCTATCTTTATCTCCTTCCAGAGACCATCGGCCGTGTGTTACAGCACTGGCTTTATACTGAGATCTTGACGCAACTGAACCGATCTCAACTGTCGATGGTTCCAGAAGTTTGTTTTGCTCGATACAGATATATCTGCAGTGAGAGTACCTTATAAAACATTCATGGAGGCACGGTGAATAATTGAGCCGTCGACCCTCCTAGTGTTCACCTCATCGTTACTGCTCGCATAGCCGCTGTCTGTCCGCCGCATTCTGAGGGAGCCTGTGTCTTTGAGTGCTCAGCCAGAATGATGGATCCACCCCTTTGTGCAGGCAAGAGGAAGTGGAAAGCCTTGATTATGGTCTTCATGGTCTTTCACTGCCCTTAAAAATTGCTCTCTGCCTGATTATAGACATCAGGGATATAGGGCAAAGAGACAGTGGAGCCGTGGTTTAATTGGCTGCATTTCCTACCAGAGACCCAGTACTGGCTCGTGTGTGTGTGTGTTTTTTTTATTTTTCTTGTACTTTTAATAGATTATGATTGAGCAAGTCTTTTATATTATTTTGGTGGAACCTAAAAAAAAATCTTACAGCTGATAGTCAGATCAACGGGCAACAACTTGCTGAGTTTTCCTGGAATGCGCAAACACGATGTGCTACCTCAGGCACTTTTAAAAGAAGACCGTGACTACAGCTACATCGAGTTGTCCACTATATGGAAATTTAGATACTCAACTGTATCTTTATTGATGAATGTTTATTTATTTTTACCTTTACCAATGGCTTTTGGTGCAGTTTGTTTGCCTGTCTGTTGCCTGTATCCAGTTTCCATACAAATTGGTTGCAGGGTGTAGCATGGGGCAAGAAAGAACCTGTTAAATGTTGGAGGGGATCTGAGTGCTGAGGGCTGGGTCCATGAAATTAGGCTTGGTGAAATCTGCACTCAACAATACATATTAAAATCCAGGAGATGGTAGTAAAGTTCAGTAGTGACGAAACATAGCCAGTGTAGAAATACGACTCCATCAGAAATGTACCCAGACGTATATTGGTTGCGGCTGCAGATTTGCATGTCATAAAGTAGACTTTTGTCCATGGCGGAGTTCTCCGTTCTCCTACTGGCCCTTCTAGTGTCCTAGTGAATTACTTTTCTACAATACCAAAGCATAAGATTGGGCAGCACATTAGAGCTCTCACACTGCCCCGTGGGTTCACTAATGAATTTCTGATTTGTTGTTATGTCCTGTTGGGAGATCACCGCCATCTGCTATATTTCTTTATCTTCTAGTACAAGGCCGTTAATCCGAAACTGCTCAGTCGAACTAAATAAAAGTCACGTCAGTCCTACGAGATAAATATAAATGACATTAAGAAAAGTATTTTTATTTAAATTGTCACTTTGTACCATGAACTATAAAATATAATCGCTACCTTGGAGATGGATTCCGTTTTGCTCCTTTGCCGCTCCGCTGCAGTACGCGTCTTAGAATCGAAGACGTTTCTGCACCTGTTGAGGCGTGAAAATTTCACAACTTTCTAAGTGGTGAAAATGGTTTCATTTGCAGACAATGCAGGGAGCGAAAATTTTGCCTTTGGCCCTCTCATCCATTTCAAGGTGTCATTTCCACCTTCCATTATTTTCCACAAGAGTCAACAATAAACGTGTGGACAAGAGGTCTTTTGAAAGACACGCGGATCGATTTCCTTTTCAGATTAGCGTCGAGGACTGCGTGGCTTTCTGAGAAGAATTAAACGTGTTTGTGTAAGAGCGTGCCTCGAGAATATTGCAGGCATTGTTTGTAAGGATTCGCTCTCTCGAGCTGACATCGACAGACAAAGGCCCTCTTTACGCAAACAATGCAACGTGCTGGCGTTAGGCACTGCGGCCCGTGGCACACACAGCTTGAGTTCCACGGTGACGTAACCCAGAACTGAGTTCGGTCGCTCTACAGGGTTCCTGTCTCTCATTGGTGCAGCATGGAAGGGGGGGGGGCATGAACTGATTGGCTCTGCTGCTCTGTGACTCATCCTAGAATTGCTCCCACACAAACTTGAGTCCATCTGGTCCTGAATAACTGCAGAGAAACCCTTACAAAGACATACCTGTTTAACTTGTCTGAAATATAGTCACATTCCGAATACTATATATATAACTAATTTCAAATAAAGACGCATGTACGCGCACGTGTAGGCTTGCTGTCTTCTCTGTGGTGTTCTTCCTCTGTGAGAGTTCGCCCGTTGATTATGAACTTGACTTTTGTCTTTCAGGCTGACGGAGCCGTCGGGGTACCTGACAGATGGCCCCATCAACTACAAGTACAAAACCAAATGCACCTGGCTGATTGAGAGCTAGTAAGTGTCCATCTCCAAGTCTGTCTCGTGCTTCACCTTCTACTTACCGCCTGCACTATCTGCAGCCTGCTTTTGTCGAGCATCTATTTAGAGTCGCTACAATAGTGCACACGGGCTGTTATTATCCTCGCTGTGTTATCAGGAAAGGCGTGGAGAGCCACATTCTGACTCACAAACTCAAGTCTGTTGTAACCCAGTCTCACAGATTAGTCATTTAGAAAGAAGTACGAACAAACGAAGCCACTGATTTTGTTTTGCAGCCCGAACGCCGTGCTGAGGTTGCGTTTTAACCACTTTGCGACCGAATGTAGCTGGGACCACATGTACGTCTACGATGGAGACTCCATTTACGCTCCTTTAGTAGCCGTGTTTAGGTGAGTAGTGTCCCTCCCACTTCTCCCCGCAGCTCAGTCTTCACATCTGACTCAGTGGTTTCTGCTCTGTGATCGTTGTCATCATAATGAATGGGGCCGTTGTGCCTCACTGCTCAGGATAATAAACGGAGTTGTGTTTTTACTGTATTAAAGAATGAAACATGATGTCAGGTCAGCTAACGTGAAATTGTTCCTGGCCTACAGCGGTCTCATTGTGCCAGAGGTTCCGGGGAATGAGACCGTCCCTGAAGTGGAAACCAACTCTGGCTATGCACTCCTGCACTTTTTCAGTGATGCAGCCTACAACCTGACCGGATTTGAGATCTTTTACTCGTGAGTAATAGCAAGATTGAAGTGATTCCCGCATTAGCTTTCCGAAACCTCCGAATAAAGCAAATATCTGTGCACCCCCATACAAAGAGTGGGTATAAAATGAGGAAATGGGTAAGTGTTAAAGCAGATTTTAATAGAGGGACAGATAGCATGGTTGGAGAAATAGAGGGGTTCAGGAGAAGAGAAGAGAAGTTTATGTGTGCAGGGTATAAATCAAAATGAAGTGTTTGTATTTGTTATTGGTAACATTTCTAGCACTTGGGTTTTGAATATAATGAACTTTATTAAAAGTGTCTTAGAATAATAATAATTATGGCTTCTGTTCTGAGAGATGACTTTGCTCTGTGTACTCGCAGTCAGTCTCATCTCCTCTTTGCACATCTTGCACCCCCCTTTTAAAATAACCAGAGGTTTATCCACATTCTTTGAGTAATTTTTTTTTTTTTTTTATCTCTGTAGCCCTTCCACAACCTGGCAAATTTCTCTTTCAGTGTTCTCTTTTTTTTCTCTGTCCTAAAAGGATAAACTCGTGCCCGAATAACTGCTCAGGCCATGGCAAGTGCACCACCTCAAACTCCATAGCGAGCAGAGTGTACTGTGAGTGTGATAAATACTGGAAGGGCGAGGCCTGCGTCATCCCTTACTGCAGGAACAACTGTGGCAGCCCAGACCATGGCTACTGCGACCTGACTGGGGAAAAGCTGTGTGTATGCAATGAGAGCTGGCAAGGTACTTCAGTCCAATCAGTCTCCTCTCCTCTCCTCTCCT
>JAOVYU010000067.1:14178737-14190302 GCA_025674565.1 Synodontis membranacea
TATATAGACACACACACACACACACATGCATACACACACTGCATGCGCACACTACAGTCATTGCTTGGTTTAGATTTGCGACTCTATTTGTCAGCAATATAATGTCTCAGTGAGATTAACATTGTATGGAAAAACACTTATATGCCTCAGAGTACTCACTATCTCCCCTTTTTTTATCTCATTAACAGAAATAACTGGCAATTTCTCTGATTAAGCATCTGACTTGTCCCTTCTGGCAGTCTAGATGATCTCAGAGCAAGCATAGAAATCAAGAAACAAGCAAGATTTAGCAGTGCCGCTTTTTGGTTTCTTTCTTGTAAAATCTTTTTTCGTCATCATTTTGGTTACCTGCCAGTTTGCATCCACCTTCTAGCTATTTCCTATGACGGCTACCAACTTTGGGGTGTGAAAGCTAACGTGTTCTTCCTCCAAGACATGTGAAGCCACACAACTGCATTTAAAAACAAACAAACAAACAAAAAAAAATGCTGCTAATGTCCAAGATTGGATAGAGCCTATGTGATTGACAGGAGAGAGAGAGTATGCCAGAGAGTCTGGCCAACTTTGTTCCCTCGGCTATCACCCACAGATGGCTGCGGCATTATCAGGATTTGAATTTCCAATCTCCTCATCATATAGGAAAAGTTTTTGTTTCTCCACTCAGGAGCTGATCTCATTGTTATTAATTGCATACTGACCAACATTAATGCAATGATCTACAGTTAGAATGTTCGAAGAAAAAAAAAAAAAAAAGAGTATCCATTTTCCATCTGACACTGGAAAATCATTCTAGGAGTTGAGATGTTGGGAGATATTGAAAATTCTCTGCTGCAGAGAAAAGCTCCAGTGCAACTGTCAGTGTCTCATATTTCTTATTGCCAGTGAGCGATTTTCATTGCAAATAAAATGACAGGTGTGTTCGTGTGTGTGTTTGTGTTTGAGAGCACGTGCACCAGCATTTCACTCACTGCATCGAACTGCTCACTCTGATGGAAAAAGAATTAAAATCTCTCAGCCAGAAGCGGGTGGTCTGAGTCTGTAAATCTCTGAGTAGGGGAAATATTTTTGTCACCGAAATGTATCTCTCCATCTTGCAGAGTGACAGTTAGTCACCAGAGCTCTGTTTTTCTGGTCTTACTTTTTACAGGTGTGTGTTTGAGGAACATACACATTTTTGTTTTATTCCATAAACTACTGACAACATTTTCCCCCAAACTCCACATAAATATATTGTCACTTATTTTATACAGTACTTACAATAGATGCAGTGTTTCAAACAGTGTTTTCAGACCATGAATAATGCATAGACGTCAAGCTCATATTAAATTTATACAACACAGTACTAATGATTGAACTTAGGAAGAGTTCAGAAATCAATATTTGGTAGAATAACCCTGACGTTTAATCACAGCTTCCATGAGGCTTGGCATGCTCTCCATGAGTCTTTCACATTGCCCTTGGGTGATTTTATTCCACTCCTGGTGCAAAAATTCAGTCGGCTCAGCTTTGTTCACATTCCCCATCTTCCCATCTTCCCATTGATCACATTCCAGAGGTTTTCATTGGGGTTCAGATCTTGAGAATGAACTGGTCATGACAGGTTCTTGATCTTGTGGTCTTCCATCCATCTCTATCCTTTTTGATCTGGCTGTCTGGCATGGGGCACTGTCCTGCTGGAAGAGCCAATCCTCAGAGTTAGGGAACATTGTAAGAGCAGAAGGAAGCGAGTTTTCTTCCAGGATAACTTTGTACATGGCCTGATTCGTGCGTCCTTCACAAACAAAAATCTGTCCCATTCCAGCCTTGGTGAAGCACCCCCAGGTCATCACTGATCCTCCACTGACACTCTTGATGCACTGACACCAGCTTCAGTCCACTCCTGAAGAAATCCTTAGTTCTTGAATCGACTTTTCTTAACAATCCGCTCTAGGCTGCAGTCATCCCTGTTGCTTGTAAACCTTTCGCTACCACACTTTTCCGTTCCGAAGTCAGTGGCCTTCAGTGACTGGATTGTGGTTGCGTGTACTGAACTAGACCGAGAGATACATGGTGTTTATAATGTTTGTTATAGTAATTTACTCAAACTTGAAATGAAATGTTCTAATAAATTTGAGATGTTTTTCTTTCTTTCTTTTTTAATTTTTTTGAGCTGTAGGCCATAACTATCAAAACTTAAACAGAATACTGCTTGACACATTTTAGTTTACGTGTAATGAAAAGTAGTGTTGCTTTTAGTTCTTGTTCATTGCCACATAGTTTGACCCCCACTGCCTGTCTTTCTTATTGGCTCTGTCTCTGTGTGCGTCTCTCTCACCTGAATTAGCTGCAGTCAGGACTAGCACATGGCCATGGTTTTGGGTGAGGAATCAAATGGAGGCCTTAATTGAACTCCTTTAGTGAGCAGAATCTGTAAAATAGATGTGACTGCTGCACTTCATGATGAGGAGCAGTGATGTCTGTGGATGTGATCAGTACGTGTTGGTGTGTGTGTGTGATGAATCAAGCATATGATATGAAAAAATGGATTCTGGAAATGTTCTCTTCTGTAGCCATTAGATGTAATTGTATTCTATAAGGTGCAGTATAGCAGTACAGCATAGTGATATTGACATGAGCCTCGCTGTTGCCTTGATAATTAGAAAATTTCATTTCTCAATGCCGCCATGTCAAAAAGCCTTTATAGAGCTAGGCAATATCCCCATAATAGTTTTTATTACCTTTTTTTATTGCACTATTAGACTCTTTTGTTCTTTAAAACCATTTCATACTTTTTGCCTCTCTATATTTTGCTTTCTAGCTCAGAACTGCTCTGGCTTTCGGACATGTGGTCAGTGTCTGGAGCAGCCTGACTGTGGTTGGTGTGGAGACCCAACTAATACAGGCAAAGGGCAGTGTATGGAGGGCTCGTACCGTGGCCCTATGAAGAACCCACCAAAACAGAGCCAGGACATGCTGCTGGATACGACTCTCTGCCCCAAGGAACGAGGCTACGAATGGACCTTTATCCAGTGCCCTGGTGAGAACACACTCTAGCGTGAAATCCATCATTACCAAGTTTTTCTTTGTATGCTCAGCATCTTGCTGCAGTGTTTGTCCTGTGGCGAAATAAATATAGAGGAAGAGCCTTGAGTGTTTGTTTACAGGTGCAGTCAGGCAGTTTATTCTCTTCTCCTTCCATCCTTCCAGCATGCCAGTGTAACGGCCACAGCACTTGTGTGAACGGGAGTGTATGCGAGCAGTGTCGTAACCTCACCACCGGCCCACACTGCGAAACCTGCATGCCTGGTTATCACGGAGACCCCACCAATGGAGGGAAGTGTCAAGGTCAGTGAGGCATTCAGCCAACAGGAGGCATCGTCAGACTCGGCAGCCGAAGCATTTAACAGCACACAATAGTAGACTGACTAAACCCACACAGAGCGTGATTTGTGTGAAGGTCATACAGGGGCCAGCACATTTAGATGTAGGAGGAAAGGCTTACGTGCTACTGCTGCTGTAATGGAAAAGCAGAAATTCTCCCACGTGAATTCACATGTACATGTGTTTGAGATCCCAGCAGGCGTGGTGTTGCCTTGTGAGTGAAGGAGCACATTGTGTGGTAGAGGTGAGAGGTGTTGTGTAGCCTCTGGCGCTGTTCGTTTAAAATGGATCTCTCTGGCCCAGCAGTGAACCAAGTCTCCTCTCTGAGGCTGTTTTGTTCAGAGTTGGTCAGCCTTTCTGCACAGCACCTCTTGCTGTTCAGAGTGTTATCGGTGTTAGGCTAAAGCTGTGCTGTTCCAGTAACTGCATGGCAATTAGATACAAGCAGTTTACACTGACAGGGTTGGCTGGAGAGATGAACAAGTACAGTTTACACAGAGCTCAACAAGATTGAGACATGCACGGTATTTATACTGTTTGAATAGTAATTTACTCAAACTTGAAATGAAATATTCTAATAATTTCAGTTGTTTTACTGATTTTTTTTGCCAAAATGATCAAAATTAAAATAGACACATTTTAGTTTGTATATATAAAATTTTAAGTTTTTTTTAAATTACTGATATAAAATGTTGCACTTTTTCACAATATTCTATTTTTTTTTTTGCACATACAGTAAACCCTCGTTTATCGCGGTTAATCCGTTCCAGACTCTACCGCAATAAGTGAATTTACGCGAAGTAGCATTTCCCGCATAGTTAGAGCATAGAAAACCTGTTTATGACCTTCTAAATACATTATTTGAGCCCTCTGGACATGAAATAACACCCAATTTTTTGGAAAAAAGTTAATAAAAATAAAACAATTGACTCAAGACAACCGAGCGCAACCCGCATTTTCACTGTCTCAATCAACTTTTTAATGAATATACTGTATTTGAAAAAAACCGCGATAGAGTGAAGCCGCGAAATTCGAACTGCAAAGTGGCGAGGGTCGACTGTACGTTTATAAAACTGATGCCTAAGCAAGAAAAATAGGTGAATCTGAAGTACTGTGTGTGCTGATTGTGGTAAAAATGATAGAACAGAAGGAAATGGATATTAGTTAAACGGTTAAAAGTGGCGTTGACATTTTATCAAAGAGAGATTTTTATTTCTTTCGTTCACTTTTTTTTGGTAGGAAACGACTGTAGTGTCCGGAGGGGAAGAAATACAAATGTCTTTTAAAACACAGATTCCCAAATGTCCATCATGTCCCCTAGTCCAGATTCAGACAAATTCACGAATAGCTGTTGATTTGCTGTTGCATAAACATCACATCGTGTCAGCTGCCACAGGACCGCGTCTCTACTCCACATGTTCAGACCTCGGATGTGAAGGACAGAGGTTAGTGTGCGGAGAATTGTTAATGTGGTCTACAGACAGATTCTCACTCGCAGCTGCTGTACCCAGAGAAACGCAGCTCTTCCTCATAGTGGCTCTCTGTTGCTTCTGCGGCAGATCGTAGGAAACGCGCCACTTTGCCACTGACTCGTTTCTAACCTATTGTGGTACTGGAGATTGACAGATACTGTTCTCAACTGTCAGTTTGTCTTCTCGCTAATTACGCTTATTGGCAGTAATGCATAATTATGTCTCGCAGCGTTAGATCTTTCGACAGAAAGTTTTTACTGTTGAAGTAGATTGGTGACTCACTTTCTGCTGTTGAGCTTTCACTTGCTAAAAGGCAGCTTTCTGCAGGTCTAATTAGTTTAATTGCTGAGGTGCTATGTGCTCGTCATCTAAACACATCTCTCTCTCTCTTCCCCTCTCCCCCCCCCGCCCTCTTGCTCTCTCTCTCTCTCCCTCTCTCTCTCTCTCTCTCTCTCTCTCTCATACTCTGTTTCTCTTATTCTTCAGCCTGTAAGTGTAATGGCCATGCCAATGTGTGCCAAGCGCTGACAGGGAAGTGTTTCTGCACCACCAAGGGGATTAAGGGAGACCAGTGTAACCTGTGAGTATCACACACGCATTCCTGTCCCAAACGTAACTGAACCCACAGTGCAATCTTAAAAGCTTTTAATACAGCTAATGGAGCTAGCAGTGAGGTGTGCAGATGTATATGATGCAAGGAGGGTTGTGCCTGGTAACTGCTTTCCTACCCTATTTCCTCTCTTCTCCTCCTCCTCCTTCTTCTCCTCCTCCATCACACAGAACAGCCAAAGTCTATTACCCAGCACCCTCAACAAGTCTCATAATCAAGCATGTGCCCCGTTGCAGCCACAAGATGGAGTTCAAACCACTTGATTAAAACTTGATGTAGTTACTTTGTGTGTGCCAGAGTTGTGTGTGTCTGTATGTGTGTGTTTATTTGAAATTACCATTTAGTAGAAGCATTTCACCTCGCTCCCGGGTGATTGCTCTCGGTGCTCCCAGGGTCAAGAGTTCCTCTTAATTACTGAAATGGAAACAATCAAAAGGATAATCATTCCTGTCTGAAGTTTAGCATGCTCTAATACAGTCCTGTGTTGTACGGTCTGATGTGCGTTAGGCAAAGGTGTGACCCGAGTGGGGATTAGATTAAAGCGCTGCATAGAGCCCGAGTGTTGGCGCAGTTCACTGTGTGGGTGTGCACTTAGTGCAGATTAAATTAAGATACTGCAAGTAGAGTGCATTATGTTTCATTGCTCCAGTCTAGGTGTGTGTGTGTGTGTTTGTGTGTATGCTAGTGTAGCGTCATTTCTGAAATGTCACACAGATGAAAGGCAAGGGGAATGATTTGTTCAGGTTTTATAAAACCGCCAGCGGTGCTGTTTGTCCTCAGACCTGGGTACAGTGGGCTTAATGCAGTCCTGTACGTGTGCCATGTACTCCCATATTCCACTCACACACACACACACACACACACACACTGCAGGAGTCACATTAAAATTCTACAGAAAATATTAGAGCATTAATACGCTCCGTACATCTATGTAGAGAAAGTGTGAACTATGTGTGATAGAGACACAAACGTGCTCTATCTTTCTCCTCTACCCTTTTCTGTCCTTCTAAACCTCAGTTTTCTATTCTATCCTTTTCTTCTGACCTTCTCTTCCTTCTTCTCTCCTTCCTTTTCATCTGTCATTGCTTTCTTTCTTCTTTCCTCTCTTGTCTTATCTTCTGTCCTTTCTTTTCTTCTGTCATTTTCTTCTATCCTTGGTTCCTTCCCATCCATCCATCCTTTCTTATCTTCTGTACTTCTCTTCCATCAGTCCCTCTCTTTCTTCCATCCTTCTCTTCTCTCCTTGCTCATTTATCTTCTGTGTTTCTCTTTCGTCCTGCCCTTCTCATCTGTTCTTTGTTCTGTACTTCATTCTCTCCTGCCCTTTCTTCCCTTGTTTGCTTCCGTTTTTCTTGTCCTTCTCTTGTGCCTTTATCATCCCTCCTCCTCCCATGCTCTTCATCTGTTCCGTCCTGTGCTTCCTTCCTTCCTTCTTGCTGAAAAGGAAGAACTGTTCCCTCCATGACAATTTCTGCCGTAGAAATAAGCATGCTTCAGGATGGATGGTTTTAATTAGTGTTGTAGTTATGATATAATGTTGGTGGTTAAGGATTGATCGTTAATCGTGTAATCAGTATTACAATGATGAGGAACATACGAAATCTTAGTATCATTATAGGCTTAATTATCATATTATGGTCGACTTACTTTGTTGCTGAAAATTTATTACCTTATTACTTATAGCCACGGTGCATTATTCTGTAATTTTCAGCAATTGAGCCAGCTTTAATCTTTGCCAGCCTTGCCCTGACGTCCCACACAATTAAGTACAAGCAAACACTGAAATATTTGAAGTGAGAACACAACGTAAGATAATGACTCCACTTTCTCACTTTAGTTTAATATAACTATAATTACCTCTGAGGCTGACCATAACATTTAAGTGCTAAATTAGACTGCACTCAAGACGGCATTCACAGGCAAATAAAGCAAAGTGAATTAGGCTCCTTCTGCTAGCAGATACCTGGACTGAAAGACAGACAGAGAGAGAGAGAGAGAGAGAGAGAGAGAGAGGAACGTGATTGCACCGAGTGAAACTTTGATCATGAGAGGCTGCAGACTTTAATTTGTCTTCTGCTTTGTTGATTGGAAGAACAAAAGAAAGTGTAATTTGCTTAGATTGAGTGAGAAAGAGCTCTGTAGGCAGATTTGTGTTAACCGTTTAGTGAGTTTCAGAGTGGAATGGAGGGATCTCGTTCATTTTCTGTCTCGCACAAAATAATGGAGCAGAACAGCTGCGCTAGACACACACTCAGGTTTGATGCTCGGATATTTGATCTTTTGAGACACATCATTAAGGACCTGGCTTGTGTTTGACCGGAATAAATAGTATGTTGTAGTTTAATTTGAAGCTAAGCTATTTGGGAAGAGTAGCATGACCGTAGTTTTCACCAGATTTACAAGATGACATTCGCAAACTTTTGTGAACAGGGCAGTGAAGTCCAGTACTTTTTAATGTTTTGGATTTTCTTATACATTTGGTTCGGTGTGAAATGTTTTAACTACCCTACTGGCACATTCTGTAAAGATTTTGTATCTCAATTCTGTATTTTAATGTTCCTATTAAACTTCTTTTGCAGGTGTGATTCAGAGAATCGTTACCTTGGCAACCCTTTAAGAGGAACCTGTTACTGTAAGTATGGCCTTTAAGAGTAGTGAGTAATCAGTGTTTCACTCCATTACAACTTCAAGACTCTGATTTCCATTATGCAACACCGAGGTCACCTTCCCAGCTGGTGTAAAAAGCTTGTTTAGGTTGTATCCAGCCTTATTTCTGTATATAAAAACGAAGTAGCTTTGGATAGATGTATATTCCAAACAAGAACATATTATTGTAACATGGAGAATATTGTCAGGCAGAAGAACATGACTAAAAATGTTGGACAAATCCATCCCCATGTATCCTCTGACAGAACAGGAAGCGTAGGTAGGGGTGCTGACTTACTCAGTGTACATCTCACAGGATGCATGATGATTGTGTGTGTGTGTGTGTGTGTGTGTGTGTGTGTGTGTGTGTGTGTGTGCAAGCATTCATTCACAGACACGCTCACAAGCTGTGCCATGGTGTGTATGTGAGAAGTTCAGTGGTGTAGCACTAGGTGGCAATGTTGCGGTGCGACGTTACACACGTATGCTTTCTGCATTCTCTATCAGCCGTCATCACGGAGCTCATCCAGCCTTAATGCGGTCAGGAGCATTTAGGACATCAGATTTCACTCAGTCTGCAAAAGCTGCCAGCATTATCCTTAAGCTATCGCCAGTCTGCATTAAACAAACCCGTCAATTTATCAATCGCTCTGTCGCTGCTCCACTCCAAGTATATCTTTTAGATGGAGTGTGTAGGCACTGAGCAACAGCTTCTGTTTCTCTGATTAGAGAAGAGTGCTAATGTGTTCATGTGTTTTCTACTGCAGTTCCCTGAATATTCTAAGTTGTGAAACTGTGACGTTTGATGGAAGTGAGTAAACTGGCTAATAATGACTCGGGGGAATTGTGCAGAAGATCGTAGGTAGTGCTAGCAGGAACTTCTCACTCTCTTCGTCACTTTATTTTTGCCCTGATTTAATACACTGCTCACAGAAAGATGTAATATCTTTATCTGGAAAGCAACTTGACTCAACCCAGTGTCCTCCTTCAGGACAGATCACTAATGGGATTGTTTGCTTTACTTCCTCCCCTCTGTGGAAATCTCCCTGAATAGTGATAGGATAGGATATGATGTTACTCTATCTGACCTGGCAGAAAAAATCCATACAAACCAAGCTGTAGACCTCTATGGTTCAGAGTGAGCCGAGTGGACACTGTGATGGTGAAAATGCATTATTATTATACATGCCATGGAGCGTGTGGTCAAAAAATATGTGGATACCAGACCATCACACCCATATGTGGTTCTTCTCCAAACTGTTACCACAAAGTAGGAAGCACACAATTGAACGTCTTCGCATTCTTTAGCATTACAGTTTCCTTTCACTGGAACTAAGGGGCCCAGACCTGTTCCAGCATGACGGATTTCTGTATCTGTGCACAAATTGAGCTCCATGAAGACATGGTTTGCCATGGTTGATGTAGAATATATCGAGGGACCTGCACATAGCCCTGACCTCAACCCCACTGAACACCTTTGGAATGATCTGGGGCACCAACTGCACCCCAGGCCTCCTCCCCCAACATCAATGCCTGACCTCACTAATGCTCATATGGCTGAATGGACAAATCCCCACAGCCGTGCTTCAATATCAACAGCCTTCCCTGGAGAGTAGAGGTTATTATAACAGCAAAGGGGGAAATGGCATATTAACGTCCATGGTTTTGGAGTGTGATGTCCAGTACGCACATGGGTGTGATGGTCAGGTGTCCATATACTTTTGAGAATATAGTGTCGTGTGCTAGAGGATGGAGAGGTTAAAGTGCCGAAAGTGCATTAACGAAACAGCACCCTAACCCAAACCCTAGGCAGACAGTGTCTAGTTCGAAGGTAAACCCTCTTTAATTTACCTAACAGACTCACAAATGTAGACACGTGTTTTATTTATCTTCGAAAATTCTTTTGCTTGTTAGCTAGGTCACAAAATGTAAAGGTAAACACAATCATTAAAGATAGCATTTAACCTTTGAACACATTGAATTTCAAATAAAACAAAAACAGTCAATGCCTGCTTACATCTGCACTGTAAGTATGTGTGAAAATTATAGTTCCTCATTTATTTATTTATTTTATTTAGTTGTATTAAATACCATTTATAGACTAATTCCAGGGCTCCTTTTGCATAATGCAAAACCTATTTTCATCTATTTTCTGCAAATTATCCGGGACCTGTTTTTGAGCTCGGTGGCACACACCTCGATTATTCCCCTCACAACAGTCTGTTAATGGCGTGTCCGCGTGTCCTCCTCTTTATTGGACAGGTAATTACTCATTACTAGCCGAGTCACAGCAGCAGCCCTGACGGGCTCTTGTAAAGACGATGTGTTCCCTCTCGCAATAAAGCAATGGCCATTTCCTGTCAGAGCGGCACTGCAAACAGCTACTACTGAGAGCATTTTGTCAGGAGTATGATTATCTGCACTCTTTGTGGTATCTGTAAGAGGTTATGGCATTTCATAAGGGGCATTTATGAAAACGTCACAGACCTTAAATGTCTCAGAAAAAGTCAGTGTATTCAGAACAAATTTGTTGATGCATTAGTTAGTCATACAACAGCTACAGGTGACTGATGACTCATTTAGCACTCACTTTAACACTTTGTTTTCAATTTTATTTATATATTTTTTTACTTTCATTTTTTTTAAAATAATGCCACATATTTCATCTATTGTGACTCCAAGGTGAACTATTTTCTAAATGTTAGTTCTAACAACGTGTCTGAATGAATGAATCATAGTTCTAAAGCCTTTAATGATTGTTATGGTGTAATGCACTAGGCTGAATTGTAAAAGTTTTAACTGTAATGTCTTTTGGATGTTTTGAACAGACAACCTTTTGATTGACTACCAGTTCACCTTTAGTCTGCTTCAAGAGGATGACCACTATTACACTGCCATTAACTTCATGGCCACTCCAGAACAGGTCGGTCATTCTCCACTCATCATACAGAGTACACAAGATTGCATTTGCTTGAATCTTTGCTCTGCTTTCTTATAAAAAAAAAAGGTTTTTTAAAGGCTTTGTTTGGTACAACCCTTTATACCACTGCATTAACGAATCTCAAATCTGATTGGTCAGAAGGTATTGATTAATTTTCTTTGTACTACAACACTCAACAGCACTCTTATTGGTCAGAAGGTGTGCGTTATTTTTGTTTAACTGCACGGCTAGGACTGTAGTTCGGGCTGTAACACGAGCTAAAAGTTTACATTCTAATACACATTTGTTTCTATAGTAACAGCACATACATACACAGGCACTCCACAAACAAAAGTGATTTTCAGTAAAGGAAGATGACAAAAGTGTTGTTTAATAAAGAAATTTTTTTTGTTAGGAGACGTTTATTTAAAAGTCCACTATGTAGGGTTCAACCACCTGAACACTCCTCCCTTACCCTTCCCAGAGATGGGAAGTAACGAAGTACAAATACTTCGTTACTGTACTTAAGTAGAATTTTCGGGTATCTGTACTTTACT
>JAOVYU010000067.1:14225227-14241521 GCA_025674565.1 Synodontis membranacea
GAGTGAGGGAGGGAGTGAGGGAGTGGGGGAGGGAGTGAGTGAGGAAGTGGGGGAGGGAGGGGGGGAGGGAGGGGGGTTTCCAGAAGAAGTTTACCATGAACTAGAATTGCATGTTCTAGTGTTGATGTTCTAAGGGTTGCGTTTGCTCTAACGCAGCGGTCCCCAACCTTTTTTTGTACTAGGGATTGGTTTCGTGAATGGAAATTTTTCCATGGACCGGGTAGAGGCGCGGGGGGTTCCAATAACAAAATATCGGGTGTGGAGCTTCAATATCCAATTCTGCATAGCGGGTGTGGAGCTTGTGTTTTACCTGTTGCGATAAACCCATAACTTGGGTAGGAATTTTGGTATTTTCTTTTAAAAGTGGCAGTCTGTGACCCTTCTGCTGTCCTGTCATTTGCTCATTAAAAGCTCTCCAGTGAATTTTTTATTTTTTTGGGGTTAATTTTGTGTCGCTGATGCGTGAAGTACCGTGCCAGAGTCAAGTGCGGCGTGAGTGAGGCCAGGTCGGAAACAGTCGCTTTTCAAAATAGGATCCGGAAGACTAATGAAAAAAAAAATAACTAACTTTAAAAATTAAATTTTTTTCTCTGTGGCTCGGTACCGGTCCGCGGACCCTGGGTTGGAGACCCCTGATCTAACAGATGTTGTGTTTTTAAAGGTTTTATGCGGCTAATGAGAGCAACCATATTTCCTTGAGCAGCAGTCATTCTGCGCCAGAGATCATTATTTTGCTGCTTTGAACTAGCAATCGATAGTTTGTAAATGAGGCATCTGTTATCATTCCTGGCCAATTTTTTTGATCCTCAGAGAACATAGCAACAAAACATTCTGGGTGTCTATTTATTTATTTACTTATGTATTTATTTATATAGCTGCATATTAAGTATCAGGAAGCACAGACGATCATGTGCTATTTATTGGCTTTACTGTATGATTCCAAATTTTGGACCAGGAGCAATATTCTTGTTCTGTTTGCTAATAATTTATGTTTATAGCAAAATCATATTATTTGATCCGTGTTTTTAGCCAGAGTATAAAAAGGAGAATTAATTAAGTCTAACACAGTCCATTGATAATGAAAGTATAATGTGCTTGCTTCCATCGGACTTGAAGCTTGTCTCAACATATTTTGTTCCTGCTCGTGTTTTCGGTGACTTGTAGAAAACATTTGCTGCTTGTCACTTTTGGAAAGGGCAAAGTGTCTGTATAAACTTTTACTATCTGTCACCTTGCAATCTCTTGGATTTATAGTTCTTGTCAAATCTCTGACAGCAAACTTCTAATTCCATAGACCCGTTTTGTGGGCTCAACATGAAGTCCACAGAACAATCGATGCACGATCAATCTCAATTTCACATCAGTGAAGTCTTCACACTGTTGCCCTCGAGGAAGGTTTTAAATGTGATTCAGCAAATGAATAACTCTGAATTGACCTGACCTCTTCCCTGGCCTGAACTGCACTGTTTTTGTTTCTGAGTGTTTGCCTTTCGGTGTATGTGATGATTAAATTGTGACTGTAGCCTCTGAGGCAAAGTTAGAAAGTAAAACGGAAAGTAACCGTTACTTCAGGTTGAGGCACAAGATATCAGCATGTTTTAGCATTGGGAGATGTGAGGGTCATGGATGTATCAGCCAATTTACCAGTGACGGCCCAACTTTGTCTGACGGATTATTATGGAGAGTTGAAATGCTAAAGGCAATGGGCCTGATGAGTAATAGCAGGTGATGTAGAGAGATGGATAAATTGCAGATGGTGCTTTTTGGCTGTCAACAAAGGCAGGCTGTTGCTGAGAGAGTGTCTATTAGCACAAATGAGTGCATGCCACACTGCACTCTGAGGGCTCTCTCTCTCTCTCTCTCTCTCTCTCTCTCTCTCTCTCTCTCTCTCTCTCTCTCTCTCTCTCTCGTCTGTTTCAGTCTCACTCTTGCTCTTTCTGATTTCTGCTTTCGCTTCCTTTTATTTAGGAGCCTATTGATAAGTCCAGAGCTGATTTAAGATGGTGTGTTGTTGATCTCTTCACACAACAGGAGGAAGTTTGTGACTGTGTTCAGGCTCTAGGTTGGACCAAATATTACAAATGTTTGACTATTGACCAGCACATTGATGGAAGTAGTAGTGCTTCTCAGGCATACCCCTATTCATTTCCTGGTTTGTCCCCCCCCCCCCCTCCTCCTCTTTCTGTCTGGATCACCAGGGGTGAAACTGGCAAACTGTTCATTACAGCAGCTTGATCGTAGCTCACCCTGTGTTTTTGGTCAATTATGGCCAACTCTGTGATTGATTAACCCTTCTCTTGGCCTCTGGTTCTGTACTCACTCACCATTCACACATATTACAGACGGAGGCATCTCTCACTCTGCACTGCAGTGATCTGATTGTACTGCTAGGAGAAGCTGTGAAGCATGTTGTGTGTGTGTATGGCTTTGATATTTCCTTCATGAACATGTTCTCTCGGTGGGATTGGCCAGCGCAGTGCCTTAGTGATGTTTAATAGAAAAGATAATGAACGATTAATTATTGTGGTGCAGACGGAGCTCATTCGAGTCGAAGATGTTGAGACTGCCTTGTGTGAGGGAGAATGGTTTCAGTACTGGTGATTAGTGCCTGTGTTTGATAACTTGTGGGTGGAAGACATGCTTTTTCTGTGATTGCTGTGCCATTTAGCCCTTGAAATTACTTTTTTTTTTTTAGTTTTTAAACATTTTGTCTAAATCAGAGCAAAATTTGATGCGTAATGCAGCCAGCAGTTTGTGGACCACCTGACCATCACTTCCGTATATGGGCTTTTCAGGAACTGTTCCACAACGATGGAAGCACACAATTGTATAGAATCACTTTGCGTGCTGTAAACTTACCCAAATCTGTTCAGCATGACCGTGGCCCTGACACACACACACACACAACACACACACACACACACACTATATGGACTATATTTAGTCCCCTGTTGCTGTTTTTTTCTGGGAAGGCGTTCCACTAGATTTTGGAGCATGTCTGTGGGAATTTGTGTCTATTCACCACATGAGCGTTAGTGAGGTCAGGCACTAATATTGTGTGCGGAGGCCTGGGGTGCAGTCTGTGTTTCAGTTCATCCCAAAGGTGCACAGTGGGGTTGAAGTCAGGGCTCTGTGTAGATCACTCAAGGTTTGGACCTCTTAGTAACAATGAAGAGAAAATGTAATGCTACAGCATAAAACAACATTCTAAACAATTTTGTGCTTACTGGTGTCATACTTGTCATGGTCAGGTGTCCACCAACCTTTTTCCATATGTAGTGTGTATGTGTGTGTGTGTGTGTGTGTGTGTGTGTATATATATAAAATTATTATTATTGGGTTTCTATTTTTTTTCCCAGTCTTTAATTTTGGTAGCTGAGATGTACCTTGAAAGCAATCTCCCTGAGCACCCCCCCCCCCACCCAATATTTTATCGAGGTGAATGTGGTGGTGTTTGCATGAATATTGTGGGACTCAACTAAAATGTACATTTCATAAGCTGTAATGTTTGACTCAAGGAAAATAGTGTGTCAAGCAGGAAATAAATGGATTCACGCATTTTATTAAAAAATAATGATTTTTTTTTCAATGACTGTAATGGAAAAAGTGCTAATAGTTTGTTGTGAAGGACAGTTTCCGTATGTAACGACTCTACCTTTATTGAATATGCGTATTTGGAAGTGTAATATAACGGTAGTGGCACCCCAGTCGAGGAATCAGCCACATAACCTTCTGTCTTCCTATTTAAGTGCTTTAATGCAGCTAAAGGAGTGATTTTCCCCACTCTCTTCGGAACGAGTCGTGCTGCATGTTAAGTGTAGCAAGTTCTGTAGATCGGAGTGTGATTGCTATCAGCTTAAAATGTGTGTTTGTATGATTGATACTGCCGAATGCTAATGCCTGAGCTATTGATACCTTCAGGCAGGCCTGATAAATTGCGGTGGCTTTGTGAGAACTGGCACTGATTTCTGCCTGCAATGCTCTATACTTCACAGCAAGGACTAGGCCATTTAACATATTCATCTCCAAGCAAATTGCTGTTACAGTCAGCTGCTTTGTGCACACCATTGAGCTGTAATGTATTATTGTACGATTTCTTTATGGAAAATGCTGGAAAAAGCACCTTCCCTGCCCAGCTAAATGCTTCCCAACAGCTAGTATTTAATTTCTTATTAAGCAGCCAGTAAAAGCTTTTGTTAGTGACGTCCCTTTTGTCTGCAGAGCTCCATGTAGGCTGAATGGACACGATTGCTTTTTTTTTTTTTTTTTTTTTGTGCACAGTGATAAAGTGATCTGTAGGCTTTATTCGTTTTCTCTGTTGCCTGTGTGCATCTGTAAGGTCAGTCGTGTGTATTTGGGTGTGTGTTTACAACATGGCAGGATTGATGTGAATGCAGAGGAGTAATTGCAGCACAGTTGGATTTGCACGCTAATCTGTGAAACAATTAGTGCTTACTGCAGCACACCCCTCTTCATCACAAATCCAATAGCAATCAGCCTTGTCCTTGGCACCCAAATACGGCCTGTGTTAAGATATCGATTGGCTGCGGGTAACAATGATGCTGTACTTTGCTGTTCTACACTATCGATTAACCACAGATGATGGAAACATCACCTGCAAGTCAATCAAAGCGAAAATGAGAGCGGCTCAGCGCTTCTAAAGAACTCTAGCTTATTATAGTTTCATATTTGTCTTCTCATTTATAGTTTGTTTGCACTCAGCGTGTACATGTGAGTCTCATTATTTTGAGATTTGCAATTTGGGAAAACTATGACAGACAACTTGTATTATCTTTTTTAGAGAGAGAGAGAGAGTGAGAGCACTTTTTAAAAAGCAGTGTTTTTGTGGAAAACGTGTAGGTGAAGGACAGCACCTTCTACCAACAATTTAATTGCTCACGCTTTGCTTAGCTACAGTCTGATTAGTAATGTCTCCTTGGCAGGAAGGTGTTGTGGCACATATTTAAGGAATACTTTACAGCTTTTTAAACGAATTGCTAATCACCACTTCTGTAGTGTATGTGCAAATAACAGAGGACCTGATCACTTGAAACTCGCTAAGGGCACTTACAATGAAGAGAAATCTTACATGATAAATTTACAAATTGTAAGCACAATATAAGGAGATTCATTCGAAAAGGAAAACTTCTTCACATATTCCATATTCATTACACATAAAGTGTAGGCCTTTTTTTGTCTTAATTGTGATGATTATGACTTGTAGTTCATGAAAATCAGGAATCCAGTATCTCAGATTATTAGAATATTTCCTAAGATTAATCAAAAAGGATTTACGATACAGAAATGTCCTATGTCTGAAAAGTATGTTCATTTATACAGTCAATACGTTGATTTATGCAGTAATTACCATGAAGTACTGCGTCAGTGCGGCGTGGCATGGAAGCGATCAGCTTGTGGCACTGCTGAGGTGTTATTGAAGTCCAGGTTGCTTTGATGGCAGCCTTCAGCTCATCAGTATTTTTGGATCGGGTCTTTCTCATCTTCCTCTTGACAATATGCCGTAGATTCTTTACAGGGTTCAGGTCAGGCCAGTTGGTAAATCCGTAGTTTCAGCTCTGAACTTATTCACATTCAGAGCTTTTCAATATACCCCTAACCGTATATATTCTACAAAAATACCTGTTTTGTAAACATAACTGTTATTGACGTGCCCAGCGACTGCCTTTTAGATTTTCATATTGACTTTTATGAGTAAACAGGTTTTCTTTTCTGTTCTCACTACAGCAAATTGAGATTGTAGTGATTAGAGTTTTGACCGCTGGAGATAGTTTACACTGTTAGTCTGTGACAGTCACATGGCTTATGCACGCTTTTAAGATGTAATATTTACTGTGGTGCTTCCTGATTAAAATAAATAAATAAATAAATAGTGGTGACCGTAGTGAGTGAGACATATCAGTTAAACCTCTGAACTGCACTGAAATACAGAAGGCTATGGCATCAGTATGATTATGATGACTTGTCATGAGTGTTATGCGAGAGGAATAGGAAGAGAAATTTCCTGATTCTGCAGACGTTTGATCCAAAAGTGTTTCTACTGTAAGTATAAAAAATATAATAATAATTATGATTATTATAATAGTAATAATAATAACAATAATTGTATTATTATTATTTCTATTATTGTTATGACTGTTATAATTAATATTATCATTAATATTTTTTATTATAATACTAATAATGCAGTTATTATTGTTGTTATTATTATTATTATTTTGACATTGCTACATTCTAGGCTGGACTAAGACCAGTTCTGTTTCCCACTTCTGTCTTTCTCTCCCCTGTCTCACTGTCTCTCCTCTTTTCAATCTCCTCTTTTGACATCCATCCAGCTCATTGCGCTGTCTGCTCATTGCCTCTAACCATGAAGTGCTGCTTTGATGTGTGTGTCTGTGTGAAGGCCTAGGAATATCCTTCACGCTGTGAAACGTGTACATTCTCTACTATATAAACCTGAACCGAAATGCATTCGCTGTCCTTTTTTTTTTTTTAGGAACACCTGCACATTCAGAAGAAGCATGCAGTTATCTAATCAGCCAATCATGTGGCAGCAGCTCAATGCATAAAATTGTGCAGATTTAGGTCAAGAGCTTCGGTTAATTCTCATATCAAATATCAGAATGGGTTTGAGTATTTCAGATACTCCTGGAATTTTCATCTCTAGAGTTTACATGGTATGGCGTGAGAAACAAAAGACATTGTGTGAGCAGCAGTTCTGTGAGTGGAAATACCTTGCTTAGATGTCAGAGGAAAATAGCCAGGAACGATATACTGTAGTAATTCAAATAATCAGCTATGATTATTAGTGAGCAAAAAACAGAACATTACAAATTTTTCGGTCTTCAACTGCCCACTTTCGGTGAGTCTGTGCCCGTGGACAATAGAGTGTGATGTGATGATCTGTTGTTGTCGCGGATTCACCTAAAGGTTTGATGTATTGTGTGCATGTTCTGAGATGCTTTCCTGCCTGAGTGCTTATTTAAGTTACTATAGACTTTCTGTCTGCTAAGACCAGTCTGTTCATTCTCCTCTGATCGCTCTCATCAACAAGCTGTTTCAGCCTGTAGAACCTCCACACACAGGATGTTTTTGTTTTATTTTTTTTGCATCATACTGTGTAAACTGTGTAAAGAGACTGTTGTATGTGAAATTCCCAGGAGATCAACAGTTTATGAAATACTCAAGCCAGCCCATCTGGTACCAACATGCAACAGTTACAGTCACAGTGATCAGATTTTTTCCTGATTCTGATGTTTAATGTGAATGTTAACTGAAGCCCTTGAAATGTATTGGCAAAGTTTTTTTTATTTTTATTTTTTCATTGTGCTGCTGACACTTGTTTAGCTGATTAGACACCTGAATGAATGTGCAAGTGTAAAATAGACAGTGAGTGTATGTTTCTGTGAGTGTATGCATGGGTCTAAACCAGCGTTTCCCAACCTGTGTCATGAGGTGTGCCGCGGAAAGTCTGCTCGCAGTAAAAGAGCCGAGGCAAGATTAAAAAGAAAGTAAAAAGCGGTTGGGTGTTTCTTTTTAAGCCTCCACCACTGCTATCTGTCATGCTTTCCAAGATTCACATTAGTGCAGTATCTCAAGAATGAGTTGTTGAATGTTTGTAGGATTCCTATTGAATTATAACTGTAACCAGCACATCAACTGATTAGATTTTGAAATTGATTGGGTCAGCAAGGTCAAATGTTTGAAATAACTTTGGTCTTTACATCTGTTTTAGAGAGTAATACAAGGTAGCCAAAAGCAATTTCAGAAATTCTGACTTCTAAGGGTACATAATTAATCAGTCTCTCCTTTCTCTACCTATCTCTCCATCTCTCTACTTCACTCTACCGTACACTTCCAGCAATTGATGAGAGAAAGGCAACAAATGGCAAGTCGTCCCTTTGCTTCTGTTGCCATGGCACTGGAGACGGAATGTGATCAGGTGGAGCTGCTACAAGGAGGAATAGAGGTAAGTGTGCGCGCGTGTGCGTGCAAGAGGTGTGTGTGTGTGTGTGTGTGTGTGTGTGTGTGTGTTTCCCTATGCTTCTGTTGTTCTCAGTTGATACAATCCATTCTGCTTATGCACACACATAAGTCCCATGCATAACCTTTTATTGATAATACTCTCTTGCTGCCGTACATTTCTTGTGTTGTTTTCCAGGAAAGAACAGGACTAACACACACTTAGGCACATCTGAGAGCAGGCTAACCTGCTGTACAGCACAGATGCTCGATTCACATGTCAAGCAGCCTGAGAAGTGCTTCTCCGCGATCCATTAGTACAAAGTGCATTGGCGCTCAGTGTGCATTATGGGCTTGTGAAGGGCATAGCAGGAGCAAAATTGGAGTGAACAACATGCTGTTCAGGCCTTCAGCTGAACGCTGTTAAGAACAGCTCTGTTTTAAACAAACTTCACCTTCACTCCCATACATCTCTGATGCTCTTTTAGGCTTCAGACGCTTCTGTCCTGCATGAACAGATGCTTAAGGCCTATAAAATTATAACTATTAAAACTAGAAAGATGCTATTTTAAATCTTTTTGGGGCTTTTTTAACCTCAGATTTCTACCCAATAATGGCATTCAAGCACACTTTATTTCTGCAGCTATTTCATTAGACAGTCTGTGGCTTCTGAGACTTCCTCACAGCGATGTAAACTGAGAAACCTGTTTTCCTCTAAGAAAGGCCGTCATGTAGTTTCAACTCTTCACCGCTGTCACTTTCAAATATGGAAATCTTTTCAAGGAGAAAATCTCTTTGTGAGATTAGATTCCCACTATTCTCTCCTCACAATTCCAGCGGCATTATTTTCACCTGTACAAATTGCGCAAACATCTGCTACCTCAGATGAATCAGCTCTGCTCGCGAGACCAACAGTGAACAAACACTTTTCAAATCTGACACTTTTTATATCTGGAGTGAGAGAGGCTGGAACACCAGAGCTTTTCATGCCGAGCTTATGCAGAGAAACCGTTCGCGCTGAAGCACTCAGAATTCATTAAACTGTGGCCGAGCATACATAACTCAAAGTATTTAGAAGTTTAAATTCGTTTAGAGGTTCATTTAGTTTAAGTTCATTCAGAAACCTAGGGAACCACAGATGTCTTTAAGTAAAGCTAATCAAACTACATTCAATATTTTTCTTTTTTTTTTTTTTTTTTTTCCCCAGTTTTTATATGAAGTTTTGTTGTCATGTAAGCCTGCAACCCATCTACAGATGACACACGGCTTGGATGTGTGCATGCCTAAGGGTGTTGTGTCCAGGTTTTGCACATTATCCTCTTTTCTAGCCTTACTACTTTGCTGTATCAGTTGCTGAGTGATTAACATGAACATGTTCCAAAAGCTGTGGAATGCAGACCTGGATGTAAGCCCTAGTTTTATTAAATCTAAGAGCTACTGGAGGTAAAAGATTAAGAAATCAGTATAATTCAGCTTAAAGGCTGATGAGACTGCATTCTTTGCTCTTTGGCGTTAACCTGCTTATCGAAGTGAGGATATGCCACTGTCCCGTCAGCATGCTTAGCTCCCCGAGCTGCCCATCATGTCTCATGGTACAATGACTATACCAAAGACACACACTGTCTGCTTTTACTTATTTGAAATGTTTAGATCCTGAGCAGATGGTTGTAACTGCTGTCCTGGGTAAGAAGCAGGAATTGATTTTCACATGCGCAGCCACCACAGCAACCAGCACGACAGTCACAAGTCTCAAGCCTTTCACTCATGTGTAATGTATGGACATCTGAGCAACGAGGCTATTGGTCATTTGAAATTCTTCACCCGATGAATGGCACACCTGATAAACTTATTTATGAGCGAATCGCCAGCAGACTCTGAGACCATGGTGCAAGTAAGATGAAGGTGCTGATGAGCTGTAAGTGTAAAACTAAATTCTATTGGCCTTTTATGGAAAATTTGAAAATGTTTGCATCCTGGTCAGTTAGACTTGAGTTTGCAAATGATGACTGATACAAAGTCTGTACGTTATTGAGACATCCTGGGTTTTGAGTGTAAAACACAAAGAATATAACTGCAGAATTTCGATCAATGAGACAACCTTCATCTCGGCAGCACGTCACAAATACATTGTGTAGTTCCAGGCCTTTAGCTGTACAGTTTGTACAGATTTAGAGCGAGCTACTGATATGTGGAGGTCACCGGATATGCAGCACTCAGCCAAAGAGAGACAGATGACACAGATGTTGCTCCATCACCTGGCCAGCATGCAACATATGGGGCCACTAAACAGACATCGACTGTGATGGATGGAGGCTGTCACCACATCTCCAAATTTGTGTGCACATTAGCTACAGTAATACATAAGTGAGAATATTCAACAAAGATGGTTGGGGGGTGTGTGTGTGCATGTGTGTGCTTTCAGCCCTTTGTTATGATTAAAATGCACCAGTTGTCATTGTAATTATAGGACAGTGTTAAATGTCCTTAAAAAAAAAAAAAATACATGCTTTTACCAATTTTTCTTCTTTGTTTTGAAAACTATGAGCCCAGCTTGGCTAGTTAGCAGCGTATGAGATGGCAAGTATGATGGCATTGACAGCAGCATTAACATGAAAGTTGGAGCTTTGGTACCTGATCTGTTTTAGCACATTGTGCAGATGAAAGAGCTGGACAGACTAAAGGACAAAGTGCTGCTGCATCAGTCTCTTCAAGTAGACTTCCAGTCAAACAGCATTGAGAGTAAAGTGAGAAACTTGACAAAGTAAAAAAAACATATCGATGGAAGAATTTTACACTTAAGAGTTTCATCACATTAATTAAAAAAGATGAGCGCTGTTATAAGTCATTCAGGGTGACCGTTTCATTTAATGATGGCTTACATCTACCTGTTTAGCATCTTCCCTTTAGGTACTAACAGTGGTGATGATATCGGTGGAAGTTCCTCATAAAGATAGTAAAACTAACGTGTGTGTTCTGTAGTGTTCCTTTATCCAAAGTGTAGTGCTTATATAAAGCTGGGGCACATTCTCTCACTCCCTGTTAGCCATGCAAATGAAAAACACTGCAGCACTTTCAAAGCCTGAGGAAATACAGCTTATATATGTCCTAGTGGTTTATGACTTTATTTGCTTTTTTCATTTTCCTTATCCCGTCACTATTTATGCCAGGAAGCCTATTGGCATCATCTAAGCAGTAAACCAGCCAAATAGATACATATTTTTGTAATGGTCAGATAAACTTAATCAGCCAGAAGACAATGGAGAGAGGGAGGAAATGTAGCAAAAAGTCAGATGGAATAAGGGTGCTAAAGAACAGAGAGAGCGTGTGTGTGTGTGTGTGTGTGTGTGTGTGTGTGTGTGTGTGTGTGTGTGTGTGTCTGGGGGATGAAGATGATTAAAAAGGTAGGGTGAGGTGAAGCAGTTAGAGAGGTGGTAGCGGTATGTGTGTGTGTGCAGTGTCCTGTGTGTTGGTCTGTAGACATCAGATTAATAAATGAATGAGAACAGGTGAAGCTGGCTGTCTGTAAGCAGTAAATCTGCAGGTCTGTGAGAGAGAGTCCTCTTGACTGGCCTACTTTGAGGCTCTTATTTACAAGCCCACTTTTCCTCTGGATACAGAAATGAAAGGATTGCACTTTTATGTTATTGTTGATGGAATTTTGGATTCACATATACTTTAAAGTCCCCATGATGTATTTGAGAGCCGTGATTTGATTCCCTATGTGGACGTATTTCATTTTGATACAGAAAGTCAGACCTGCAGTGTTTTGAAGCGCTTGTCAGATTTACCCAGCAGCCAATAGCGTTCGGGATATGCGCCAGACCTTGACAGTAGCTTAGCAAAGTAGCTAAATATGAGAAAAGTGAAGAGTTTGCCGAGAGGCCTTTTCTACTGTGGAGGATTTCTCACCACCGCCTTCACCCACGCCTATTGACTTTAACAAGGACACGTAATTCTTATTAAATATTAAGCTGCTCAGTAAAATGATATTCCTACTCTTGCTGATGGGGAAGCCGTGGTGGTGTATAAAGACAGAATCACGTTCATCAATCAGTCTGAGGTAGCACACTCCTCTGAAATGTACCTGTCACATAAACTTGGACAAGTTCATTCATCTTGGCTATCAATAAATGCCAAGCAATTTTTCCTCAAATGAGGAGATGCAGAACTAAAGAGGAAGCAAACAAGCTGCTACTATAGAGAAAGGTAGGACCTGTATGTTCTTGTGCATTCAATTGGACAAGTATAAGACTAGTAGAGGTTGAATCATCAATAATATTAAAGTGAGAATATCTCCAAAACTATTTTTGTATTATTTTTTTTCTAGATACACTGTTGTACATGTAACCCACAGTTAATAACCAGGTCTATGCTAACATGGCCTTAGCAGTGCCTAGCTGCCCATCATTAGGAACAACAACAGTGGTGGCATAACACAGGAACTGTCCAAAAGACTTAAGTATTGCCATTAAGAGTGTGATTTGCAATGCGACAAAATAAATGATGGCGCATAACATGAAATGACATTTTTCTACAGTCACATGATATATATTGTATATGTAGTCATATCACACAGCCCTGATGTGTATGTAACGCTTTTGGTCTGCAAACTTTCTTACCATATAGAAGAATGAAAAATGGGTTTCTGTGTTAAAATTGGTTTTGTGTGTGTGTGTGTGTGTGTGTGTGTGTGTGTGGGATTGAACGAGGTACAGTCTCATTTACAACATGATGCATTAGCCCCGCTTGCAGTGTCTCTAAACTTTATATCTGATCATTAGTTGCATCATTGCAGTGCTTCCTAATGGACTTGAATTGGATTACTCCTAATCTGTATAGAGCAAGACTAATGCGAATGCGAGCAAGATCACATAGAATCTGAAACCATCATTAATGCGAGCAAATGCATAAAAATGGATTTGCCTGATTATTTGAACTTGTTGGATTCAGTCGATGGCCTCATTAACTAGTTTCCATGCGGAAGGCAATAGCTCCTTCCAACCCATATCAACCTAATGAGATTCATTTAGTCGTACTGTCTGATAGAATTAAATAGATCTATTCCTTATCGTTTAGCATTGGATTAAAATCCCATTTGTAGCTGTTATAATTGTTTCTGACACCCTAAATGTATAAAGCATTTTTGTCATTAAATGTTTTCTTGGAAATTAAAGAGCCACTATGTAGGATTAAGGGGGATCTATTTGCAGAAATGGATTACAATATTCATATTTATGTTTTCATTAGTGTATAATTACCTGTAACTATGAATAGTTGTATTTTCATAAGGTTAGAAGGAACCCTTTATATCAACATATGGCACAGGTCCACCTCTATGGAGACAAAATGTTGCATGCTACAGTAGCTCAGAACAAACAAATCTAGAGAGCCTTCTGCGTTTACAAATGGCAGCGTAACTCTGGAAGGAAGTTGAAGGAGAAGAAAGGAAGACAAGGAAGAGGAATCAGTGTTTGCTGGTGCTGGCTAACAAGTTTGAGAACCGAAGTTTAGAAAAATGGAGGATCATTATTTAGCACAGGAAAAGGCAAGGGAGTGTGACTGGATGTATTGGTAGTACGCAACGTGCATGTGATAGCCTCCATATGTTCCGTTCGTTTCTAATACACACTTTGAGGGAGTAGTAAGGGAGGGGTGATCAGGCTTTTGCAGACAACTAAATTGTACATTGTGGACCTTTAATTTGTACACCAGATTGGTCAAAGTGGTTTTGCCACATTTATTTGGAAAAATAATGACGTTGAAGTCACTAGAAAATTCAGAATTAGTACTGAACACACTGAACTCTTCTATTTTATTAGTAAAAAGCACTTACCTATCACAATCTAATATACAAACTTCTCCTGTTATTATACAGGATTACCAGGGAAAGGGAGGTCAGGGTGTCAGGAGTTAAAATTTGCATAATGTGCATGTATTTTTCTTGTGGCCCTTGTGATTTTCTTCAATTACATTTTCTTTTTTTTGCACAAGGAACTGTATTATGGAACAAGGTGTATGGTCTTCAAAAAAAGGTTTCTTCTCTGGCTCCATTAAATCATATTATTGGAAAAGGGAGACAGTGTGTGCTATTGCTCAGTAGTGCACTTTTATATTGAATCAGATGTTTTTCTCACAGATGAGACTTCATTAAGGAATGACCTTGTTGCTGTAGAGGGGCAATAACCGCTTGCAATTTATTATATCTGCTGTTAGTGTTGGAACATTGTATGTTGTTTGAACTGGGATTTGTTATGAGCATGTATGCCAGTGATGGGCGACACGGTGGTGTAATCTGTAGCATTGCCACCTCACAGCTCAAACAAAGGGGTTACTGTCTCACTGCAGAGTTCTGTGTTCTTCCTATGTTTGTGTTGGAGCTATTTCTGTCTAAAAAACATGCTAAGGGTGGCTTGTCTGTGTGGGGTGTGTGCGTCACTCAAGTCAACCAGGATGCATTCTTCCTTCCTTCTGTCCAGTGTTGTGGATCCACCGTGATCCTGACCGGGATAAGATGTTTACTGCAGATTTAATGAATGTGTGAATGAACATGGTGATTAAATTATTTGGCTTTTGACATCTCGAAGCATCTGGCTGCTGGCTCTCCAATACTACTATTAGAGAGCTTATCAATATGGTTTCTTTTGCTTTTATCAATATGGTTTCTTTCAGCTTTTACATTCTGAAGAACATGACATTGATTTAGCATTACCCTTTATTCCCTGTGATCTACTATCAGTCTACTGATCTATGTATTCCTGATTATCGCAGTGCAGAATACACTTTTTCATGTGCTCTGGACTTTTATGACTCAGGTAATCTGGTCTAATTTAATTTAATGAATTGTTTTTTTTTTTCCCCTCCAGTGTTATAAGTGAAGTGGTGCATTTTCCTTTTTTTTGTATTCAGTTTCAGATGTACTTCAGGTCACCTCTCTACTCTTAACTTGAATATATTTATGTTTTAAAAGCTGTGATTGGGGAGAGTGAGATTCAAATGGATATTTAAATTATGCATACCGACTGGGCTGAGACAATGGCAACAGCCAGAGCAAGACATGTAAGTGTAGGCTTGAAAATGGAGATCTTTGCTAATTAGCTGTGATTGGTAGATTTTAAGGGACGTGATAAAATGTGGCACAATGATGAAAGGGAAGGGAATCGAAACTTACTTTTGAATTGCAGGTGCAGGAGCTGCCAAAGCTATCAACTGAACATGAAGCTTATTTATTAAGAGTATTTTTTTTTTTTTCCGAAGGGGTAACGGGTGGGGGCCATATCCCTGCAGCATATAAGGCGGCAGCAAGAATTTTATCATCATTGCAAGACCCTATGGTGGCCATTATCAACAGTAAACACACACAGTCATACTTCACGGTGGAAACTAAGTAGTGTCCTTTCAAGGCTTTGCGCACGAATGTCAGGATGGGGACGGATGTGCACAGGCAGGCTGAGCGAGGGTTGGTTTTGTCAGGGAAATCACGTCTTTTAGTGAGTGCTTCATAGTGCAATAAAGAGCAAAAGAGAATTCGCAGAGGAAAATGGAAAAGAGAGAAATTCTGTACACGCAGCAGTAGCAGGGTTGAAAGGAAAGCCAGACGCCCGCTGCCACCCCCCATCACTCCGAAACAATGGCTTTGAACTTTTAAGTGCAGCACAAGTGGCCTCTTTTCCCCTCAAAGAGACAGATATTGCTCTGATAACAGCCTCTGTCTGCAGGGCCTGATAGACGTCGCTGTCAGCACAGGCTTAATTTGACCTTTCACAAGCCCCTCCATGGATGGGCCATCTAACGCAATAAGCACCCTTACAAAGTATGTGTGTTTGTGTGTGTGTGAGAGAGAAAGAAAGTGATAAAGTAAGTACCTGAAAGAATATAGGTTTGTCCTATTGATGTTTGTAAATCTTTTTACCCATCACATCAGCACTGCAATATAGGTACCTTAAAAAATGAAAAATATCCTATAAATAAATAGCGTAATCAATGAAAGATTTATACTTGTTAAAAACAAATTACAACGGCTGAGTGCTTTCTTCTATTAACAGACTGAAATATTAGATATATGCATATTGTTAGCAATACCAGACAGTGTGATTACTTTGTGTCACCTTACTGACATGAAGGAAATGGAAGAATGTTCCAAATTATACTGTCATATTTTTAATGCATAACCAATCATGATAATATGTTACTTATCAGCCGTCGCGCCCTGTAGGAAAATATCCTTTATTAGGTAGGGTGAAAACATTTTAGCCATTAATATTCACTGTCAAGATAAATAGAATTTAGCCTTGAATCAGCTTTTTATATATATATA
>JAOVYU010000067.1:14306681-14324504 GCA_025674565.1 Synodontis membranacea
CGATATTAATCTACAATGTAGAAAATAATAAAAATAAAGAAAACCATTGAATGAGAAGGTGTGTCCAAACTTTTGACGGGTAGTGTATACTGCACACACACACACACACACACACATTTATGCAGTCATATGCACTTGGCTTAAGTAAATACTGTGACGTCCAAATGAGTTCTGTGCATTACATGAGCCAGGCGCTGCAGTGATAAAGATAAATGGAAAAGGCGAAGCAGAAAACTGCCTGACTGGTCATTTGTAACCTTACTCCTCTGAGCTAAATGTAATCCAGTGTAGCCCAGCTCACATGACTCTGATCTTCTGCATGGCTGCCATTGGAGGAGCTCCACACTGCAGCTCAGAGCAAGAAGGAAATACGGTGCCAATTCAGAAATATATCATACATCAACACTCTATACGCCATGTGTTCTGGCCTGGAGGAATTATGACATTGAAATAAACAGAACCATAACTCTTTTGTCCATGGAATATACTGGACTTTTACTGAGAAGTAGTAAATTTAATTACATTGAAAAAAAAAATCTGATATGTTTTCCCTTATATAAATTCTATAATTAATGAACAAATTGAACCAAAAATCTGATTGAGACTTCAGAATGTTATATTTTATGTATATAATGTGTAATTTCTTGTAAACTTGCCCTAATTCCAACAGATTTATTACTCTAATAAATGAATCCACCTGCTCTCGAAGCATTAACTAGTTTGCAATTTCAACAAAAAAATTTACATTTGTGTCTGAATGACAAATGGACAATTTTGTGATTAGTATGATTTTGAATCATATATAATCAATAAGGATTTAACACCTGCCAAATGTGGCAGGGGCTTTCTTTATTTCTGCTGATATGCATATGATTTATTGTTTCCCAGAATAAAGCCATGTGCCATGTGATCCCTGCTCTTTAATTCCTGCTGGCAAGAAAGGAACTGTAGCACAAATTCTTTTCATTGCAATGTGTGTGTGTGTGGGGGGGTGGGGGGTGACTTGAACAGAGCTACGAAGTGCTGCAGGTTTAAAACAGGCATAAAGCAGTTGTACCAGACCAAACAGAAATCACTGCATCTGTGTCCCTTGCTCAAATAATTAAAGTCACCGAATGGAATGTTTTAGTGATTCAATCATCTGGAATAATTTGTTACATTGTACCACTAGTTGACCAGAACTGATTGCATAAGGAATTAGTATAAATTATTCAGCAAACAGCATGCTAATAAAAGTCCCTGAATGCATCCTCAGTGACCTTTTCCTCAGTCGGAGCAATTTAATGATGTGCACCACACTTCTAGTACATCCCAAACAAGAACGAGGACATCGCACATAAATAAAAATAGTGTAACACTATTTTATCGTATTGTATGGACCTCATATTTAACAGAAAAGCATGTGGTAATTACTTATTGATCTTACATAGTATATAGTAACTTATTTTAAAAAACGTGGTGCTACATTGCAAGTAATACTTACCAAGCTGAATCTCAAAGTAAGCAACTAATATAAAAATGTATAGTTTAGCAAATAGAACTAAAACTAGCAAATCTCACAACTAATTAGGTTAATGGGGAAAAGGTCAATAATATGATTGGGCATAAAAAGAGCATCCTTGAGAGGCAGAGTATCTCTCAGCAGTAAAGTGGGGAGGGGTTCAGTGTAAAAGGCTGTGCAACAATATTGCAACAGTTTAAGAACTTCTGAATCCTGTATCAGGCAAGAATGGGACAACAGGCCACTTTCAAAACTCTGGTCTCCTCCAGTTCCCAAACTTTTACATAGTGTTGTTAAAAGAAGAGGTGATGCAACACAGTGGTAAACCTGCCCCTGTCCCAACTTTTTTTGAAACGTGTTGCTGGCGTGAAATTTAAAATGAGTATATGTAAACAAAACAAAACAAAAGAAAACCCTTTTCTTAGTTTCAACATTTGATATGTTGTCTTTTCTTCTGTTCTTGATTAAACATGGATTTAAATGATTTGCAAATCATCACATTGTGTTTTTTTATTTAGATTTTACTCAGCGTCCCAACTCTTGTAACATAATTCAGTAAATGCATGCATATTTGACTGTAAAAGGGAGAAGAGGTAACAAATATCTAACCATACTTGCAACATTTCATAGATAATCAACAGTCAGTTGAAATTAAATGATTATAGATGTCCAAATATGAATCTCATTAATCAACAATGCACAATTAATTGCATATGATTTATCGAAACAAATTTTAGCTCAGAGTTGTGCGTGTTTTATGCAGAGTTGTAACTAAGGTGTATAAAAAGTGCCCAGCAGTAAAAAACAGAGACACAAGTTATGTGTTCATTCACGTGTACTTTTATGTAGGGATTCTTAAATCATATGACTGCTAATAGGCTGAAATACCTATAAAAGAAATTAGAGGTTCTGAGTGACTTCTCAACAGATACTATTCCCAAAAAAGGATGTATTTATCTGACATCAATATCTTGACTGTATTCTTGTCACAATAAAATAAATTCAGTTATGTAAATCTCACAGGGTTCTGTTTCATGTACTGTATGTGCAGCTGATCTACAGTGCAATGTGTTTTCAGTTTTTCTTAAAAAAGACAGACAGAGATATATTGAGCAGCACATTTTATTAACTCTCTACTTTTTTCTATTGTATTGGTCACATTTTAAATCCCCGCCTCAAAAAAACCCCATTCATTTCTTTTGCCTGTTTCTCTGTAGTACTAGCAAACAGAGTCCAAAAGTCCTTTTTAGGTAAACTTTGTGATACATACCGCAGTGACATGAACGTGCATGACAGCTAGGATTGGCTACAACTGGAATTTATTAAGCATCATTGCTTATGCTTATACTCATAATATATGTACATTTGATGGATCTCAATTTTATCGTGTATCTACAGTAAGAAGCAATTTGGAGCACTGTCTTGGTAAATGACTACCATCAAGAAAAAAAGGACATGCTGGTATCAACACTGCAGAGTTACAGACCACATAAAAAGCCATGCCACAATGGTTCATAGCTGAATAACCAACTCACGAACAGTAGCAAGCTATGTACATGAGCTGTGTACAATCTGAATATGCTCACAGCATCCACTTGAGTCTGCCCCTCTGAGACGATCGTCTTCTTTTTTGTGCTTCTGTTGTTTCGTAGCTGTGTAATACAATATTACTCAACAGTGAGATAATTGAAGTTGGAAAGCCAGCAAGGAGAGTTTCAATGTGCATTTTCACAGTTGTTCTTATGCAAATGTTGTGATATGTCACAGCTAGGTTTATTTTTAACCCATATACAAACAGCCTCCCACTAACCTCGGTAGGGAGTATTGGAAACACATTTGTTCAGCTGACATGGCACATGTATACACAAAGTCTCTTCCCTTTACCAAAGGGTTTCATGTTTCATTATTGTACAGTTCCACTTCAGGCATTTTGCATGAGGATTTTGGATCATGAAGATCAAGGGATTGTGTAACATATTGAGAAACAGCCAGGAATGCACTTCAGAAGCCACACTCGGCTAATTATTTTCTCAGTACATGGAACATGATCACAGACTTGCTCCCCCTTTGTAATGAATATAACAGACACTAAATATAGAAGTACTTGAAATATGGCAATTAACCACTAGGTTGCATTTTTCTGTTGTGGGAATAATAGCTGGGAGGTTGAGTGATTTGTTTTCCGTGTGGTCTAGTTGAGATTGTGGATGTACCCCGATCCTTACTCATACAGCCTCCAAAGGAAGTCAGTACATAGTGTACATCATTATTTTTCAACTTTTTTTTTGTGTTCAGTAGAAATTTCTCTGCTGAATTATAGCTATGTAATTGAGAGAGCTGAACTCCTCCCTGGCTTATTAAATCCCGCTGCTCCCCACATCTGTGGTGACAATTGATTTAATCATACAATAATCTCCTTCTCTCTTTTCTTCTATACTCTCTGTCTTCCTGCCACCCTACTTGGTGCCCCATTGCTTCTCCATTTTACTGATTTAAGGGCGCACTGCTTGAGGCTCTGGCTCATTTGATGGCTTGGATTCAGCAGTATCAGTGAAATGGAGTGTTTTGCTCCTTTAATGGAAATAAATCTGCATGCTGCAAACTATAATCTACATCAATGAAATCATACTATTAATTAAAATGAAAGTGGATGGAGAAATTACTAGTGATTGCATGCAAAGCCAAACACAAAACAAAGGCTCACTGCTTACATAATGCATGAGCCCAGGACGGCTTTGTAGTTGACAGTGAATTTTCATTCTTGACCCGTTTGTTGTGCTTCTCACCAAGCTTGCACTGATCCCCTAACTCTGTCAGCCCAGCTATGAATGGTGGCAACTCCTAGGCTTTACACTTGACTTCTTCTTCTTGACTCCTCTCAACTGCCATGATGAAATTAATACTGTTTGGGAGTGAAGATTGATTGATTGATTGATTGATTGATTTTTTTGGCAAATGAAAATAAAGCATGTAACTGCATAGTTACCACTTCTTTTTCTCCAACATGGCTTTTTCTGAGCAGTGGAAAGAGCTCCTCAAAATGATAGACATGTAATAGTGCCGATTTTGAGGCTATTCAGTGATAAGGGCTAACGGTGTTACCACCAAAATGAAAACATGACAGTGATTTAATGCAGTTCTCCATGAGTAAGCGCCTGCTATCTCATGTTCATCGCAGACCTCTCCTAGTCGAATTCCTGGCATATAAATGGGCGAATCAAAGAGAACCCAGTGAAGTAGGTTCAACACAAATATGCTGGTTTGTAATTCAACCTCTCAGATTCTGACCTGCCATACAACCCCTGAACATTCTGAAGAGCTTCAGCAATGTTTTCTCCAACAGTTTTTATCAGCACTCATTGCCTGATTTTTCTGCCTAACCACTGCGGGTTAAGACTGAATTGATCTCCTCTCCTGCCTTGCCTTTATTGTTCTTCCAGGCTTAGGTCATATGACTCTACAGTTATGACATGACATTTCTATTTTTTTTTTTTCTTTCTATGTCCAGTGAAGGTATTATTTATATCACAGCAGTATTGAGCTTGATCACTGGAACTGCTCTGCTATTTTAAGCCTGGAGTCAGTGGAATGGTCAATACTAACTCAGTGTCATGGCAGCAATGAAAGAGGACTGACAGGCTACTGCATATGCAGGTAACTGCAGAGATGACAGACTCTGCATCTTTATTGACTGATGCAAGGCAGGATCAAAAAGCCATCGGATAAAGCCATCTGATTCTGACAAAGCCCTGTGATGTTCAGCATTATGGATATACTGAATCCCATGAAAGAGATAGCACCCTTGCATTCTGACAAATTCACCTGGGCAAAATCCAGCCACAGTTATCAGGGTCTAATTTGCTTTAATCTGAATTTGAGTCTTGGTGGCTTCTGCTGCCTCATCCTCTTGAATATAAATTGGGTTTTTAACTCATGCTCTATACAAATATATCACTTTGGCTGTTATCTTCATGCTGCAGTAGATATCAATTAGGTGAACCAGGCATGTAATTGATTTTCACCCAGTTACCTTTGCATCGCTAACCTTTGACACAAAGCCATCAGAGCTCTAGCCTGATCTGTTTTGAGGCCCATTTTACTGTACCTCAACTCGCACATGGGTCTGCTTGCACATTCGCACACAGGTGGTTGCTGCAGTTATTATTTTAGCTCTGTGCCTGAAAGTGTGGGTCTGCTGAATGTGCTGCTTGTGCTTGGTGAAATCATGAACAGCCTGTGGTTAATGACTGGACATAAATAACCTGGGTCAGAAAAATCAGCTCTAGATTCATGCTGCTTATGATTGAGTCCTAACATGGTGAATTTCAAATATTTTCAGACTAACATGGTAGATTTCAAATATATTCTCATCCATGCTTTGCCTTTCCATCAATCCTAAAATGACCTCTGAATGCCCTCTCCAAACTCACTGTCCAAAGTGGACAAACGTGAAAATAGCAGTTACATTTTGTAGTTTAGATAAATGAAAAAATGCTGAATGATTGCCATGTGATTTCCACACTTCCAGGTTATTGTGATTCTGTTTCCTGTTAATGAATTTCAATTTCATGTGCGACTGCTTTCAATAGTGTACAAGCAGTGCAGTGGCACTGCAATAAATCAGGGGTATAATCGACAAAACATTTGGAATTTCCAGATAGACAACTAATATGACTGAATGGCAACAACCTTTTAATGCTTAACAATGAAAGCAGCATTATGTGTGAATTTTACCTTAAAGGTACACTATGTAGCAGTGAGGCTGCAGTTTGCCTCCAACTCCAATTCTCCAATACTCCTCCCTTTTACCCCTCCCTTTCCAAACATGTATTAGAACCTACAGTGCTCAGGTGTTGAGTCATGGCAGTGCACGCTTGGCTACGTTTTTTGGTTTATCTTAGTGACTATTAGGCTAATTAACATTTCAATCGTTTTAGGTGGGTTTGAAACTTTTGAAACTTTTGCAGTTATCTTCTGAAAACTAAACGCCTGGTATGTGGTTGATCCGTTTGCATGAGCTTTATGTGTACACTTACACTACATGTGCAGGAATAAAACTTTACTATAAACACGCTTAAACAGTATGCATAATATAATTTTATTAACAGCCAGAACAATGACACAAGCAATAATGCAACTTCACTGCCATTTGCCTCTTCTTTGTAGCAGCATCTCTTCCGTGTCACTTGTTCAGCTTACAGAGCATACTACTTGTAGTAAGCATGATACGTGACGAGCCGAGTAATTCTTTAGTGCAACGGCAATAAATAAGTAAATATCAGGGCCAAAATTTATTATTTATTTAATAAATAAATTAACCAAATTAAACAAAAAAGCAAAGATATTCTGAATGCCATCAGTCTCATAAAATGACTCCTACATTCTCTGTCTTCCTTCCGGCGCTGGCTGCCTCTTTTAAAAATATGAAACATGAAACACTTCCTCTAGAGCCAGTCAATTCTGAGTTACTGTAGCAATGCAAGAAGGAAGCAGACCTGCTCCCGCTGCAGATATAAAGGGCAGTGATTCATAGATACAGGTGATTATACTCTAATGAAAACTTAATTAAGAATCCCATATTCCATTTCTTCTAAAAGATCCCCCTAAATCCTATATAGTGGACCTTTAAAACGTAGGCTTAAAAATCACTTAGATGAAACATTGATTTGTAATAGGGAGAATCCATCCCGACAGCGCACATGTGGAACGCCAGTTATAGCACTACTATGTAACTTTGGTGGAATGTGTCTGAGACCTCCTGTGAGAACAGCGTAACATTTTATGACACATACCACACGTCAACAACTATGGGTCTCAGCTAACTACAAGACGAAGCTTAGCTTTCCTGGCTATACTTTCTTTCTGTTGGACTAGTAAGTAATATTACATTAGCTGCCTAGCTATGTCTAGTTAGTTCTTTGGCTTCTGACGGTGTTCAGAACTCAAAGCATGATTTGTATTTACGACAGTGGTGTAAAAGTGAATTTACACCACTTAGAAAAAACACTTAGCAAATTTTATAGGGAGCCAAAAATAGTAACAAAAATATAAATTATTGCATAACCTGGAATTAAATGATTATATTATGGCTAGAAATAATGCAATTTGAAGTTGTATTTTTTTTTTTTTTTGTAGTGGCGCTTCATGTTATGACTAACGCCATGGACATGGATGAGAAATCTATTTTGAATTTGACAAGGGGAAAGTAAACAAATACTTTGCTCTCCAATCATATTTAATTGTTCTGTTTTTGTTGACTATTTTTCATTATAAACAAGCTCTTTTGTAAAATATCACTAATTAGTCCAAAGAGGATAAATTAAACAAAATGGTCACATTTCTGACCTTAACGTCTTTAGCCCTGTAGTAATAATTTACATAAATCCAAATGATGAGGAAAGCCTTTAAAGAGGATCTGCTACAGAAGCCTCAACGTTTCGTGTTTAGAAAACTAGAGTCCTTGAATTATGGCCAGGTGTTATTATTTTTTTTTCTTTACATATATGATTATTGGTTTTGCTACAGTATTTCTTTTCTTATTTTGTCTTCCTGAAATAAAGTGTGTTTTATGTTCATGTTGCCAAAAAAATACAAAACTGTCAGAAATGACATAAAAGGTTCGTGTGCAACTTATCTGGAGCTCCTTCTATATGGTGAACACCAATGTTCTGTCTCAAGCCAGTATGTTCGATTATACACCAATATAATAAATAAGCTCACCTCCTCCAATTAGCTGTTGAATAAGACCGGTATGTAATAAATAATTCATGTAGAAAGTTTATGATTTTCATTAAATACTGTACGATTGCATTGTACTAGATTATGCCCTGACTAGAAAAGATGAGATGAAATAGCTGGCCCTGTTTGGACAGACAATACTTCTCAAGGGAAATTTTACAGCAGGCAGAAATGTCCTTCAGCAATATAGGCCTACTGTTTCATGTTCCTGATCATGGTACCATTGATTATCAATTTATTGTGTCTTCATTGTGAACGGGAAAGTTTAATCATTACAAAAACGGCCTTTTTATAATTACCCATGTTAACAGCGCGGACTAATCCTGAGATCAAGTGGAGTGACCAAAGAGAATCTGCATTTCTGTTTAGAAACAACTAGCACAAAACAAGAAAATATATGCCAACTGCTGACATTTATAACATGCTCTCCTGCCGAGTTATTTTTTTTTTTTTTACTGCTGAGGTGGTGGTCAGAGTAGCAACGTGTTTGAGTTGCTTTTCTTGTACTGAACATGGCAGTATGCCCTGAACTCTGCTGAGGCTTGCTATAGTGTTGGCATTAAAACAGTTCTCAAAACAGTGAAGGAAGGGTTACATATGATGCCTTTTATGCACCCACTGGAAATACAGATCTGAGCCTCTGACCATATGAATGAGAATTTTTTTTTTCCCAGTCTCTCCTCACATTAAATGTCTAGAATGCAGAAAATTGGATTTCTCAGTAGTTCGCACAGTTCCAGACGTGCCGTTCTACAGGACAAGCAAAAGGATGTAGAGGTAGGTGGCTGCGTTCATCATCTGATAAATGTCCCTGCCTGCCTTAGCTGATGGAACTGCATGTCTCTAAGGGAAGTGCAACAAGCCGCATATAAACATAAACATATCATTCAGAAAGCGGAGCCAATAAAATACAGTATATCTTTATTTCCCCTGAAATGGGGATTGTTAAGAGACAAATCCGAACATAACGGAAGAGCCTATGGACAGGAAAGACAGGAAAAACAAAGGTACATTTTCCTCTGTTCATTCTGCCGTAATTTGCTGTCATTAAGTCCTATTGGAGGATAGCTCTCAGCAATAAAGGAGAACTTAAGGAGACAATTTCACTGTCATCCCCACCTCAGTACAATCATTTGATTTGTGGTTGTGGCTGGTTGAAAAGGCAGACTGACTCAGCCACGTTCTGTACTTCAAGGTTACAGTGGGAGGACTCTGCTTCATCTCCTGCAGAGTGTGCAGACACTTCCATCTCATGCCTCTTCACATCTCCCCTTCACACACACACACACAAACGTGCAGGGATGTACACAAGTGATCAGCTTTGAACCCCTACTAATTGATGTCTTTTTGCACAACATGCACTGCTGTTTGCTCATTTGATCCATTTTTATTGCTTATTGCTATATTTTGCATTATAGTATAGGCTATTATAGTTATTGTATTGTATTTTTAGATACTTTTCCACTCTGTCTTTATGATACTGTCAACACCCACATTTCCCCTCCTGGGGATTAATAAAGTCTTATCTTATCTTATCTTAACTTATCTTATCTTATCTTTTTTTATATTATCGTATCTTATATTATATTATCTTATCTGAAGCTATATCAATATGCAGGCTTTGCCCTTCACATCTTAGCATGCCTTTATTATCTAACATAATATTATTATGTTGAGAGATCAGGCATGCTATTAATGAAGTATAAATAAACAGTTCATTACAAGACTCACCATACGTAAACAGACTTTTAATGTTATTTAAAACCTGAATTGTAGGATGGCTTTATTAACTTCATTAATTGCAGTCTGTGATTAAAATGCTACCTGAAGAGAATATAATTCCTTTGACAGGACAAACATGGTTGTGTTTAACGTGGTTGCAATTAATCAGTTACTTATATAATATTCAATGTGTATAGAGGCATGATATACTGTAGTAATGCTAAACGTCCAGTTAGAGATGAAGAAGAATCATTCTTTTTCATAATTTTTGCCATGCAAAGGGATATCTGTCTCTCTCTCTCTTAGTTCTTATGCTGTACTGATGCCACAAAATATCCCAGTTACCATCTGAAAAATAACTGACACTTAATGCACAGTGACAGAAGACGGAGACTTCTAGCTATAGTTAGCTAACATACTGTAAGACTGGATGGGTGTTGTTTGCTATATAAAGCTAAGTTTTAAACGGTGAATTTTTAATTCAAATGAAAAGTGCAAAGTATATATTTTGCTGTTCAAATAAAGAAAGCAGTGAAAAAAAAACATCTAATCAGTGCTTAAGCCATTATTACCTAGAAAGCTAGTTAGCAAAGAAAAGAGAAATAACCTAATACATCCTCTCCTAAAAAAATGGTAGGTAGCCCATAACATTTTCATTTGTAGTCGAACAAGCTTACAAGCAGGGGAATTTGGTAGTAACTCAGGGGAACAAAGTAGCTGCATTTACAGTTTATAGCCAGAAATAGTACTGATGTAGCAGTGTGACCCATTTCCATTTAAGACTTTAATCCCTGAAAAAAAAAAAATTAAAGACACCTGCTTACCCAATTACCCCCAAATGACTCTGTGTAATTTATACTCTGTTTAATACTGGTTAGACATTGACATTGAAACCAGATGGGCATAACGCTATGGGCATTGCACTGATGTTTCAGTGATGCGAACCTCATTGATATTTATCAGCGTCTCCTCTGAGTCGTCTCACTGATGCCATCAGGTTGATGTTCAGCATTCATGCTGGAGACACCACTATTGTTCAAATGTCAAGGTGTGTGAGAGATTGACAGTTGCACAATGCTGTGTAGACACACATGCATGGAAAACACTCACCATTACCACCGTGTTTAGTAGGAGTTGCTTAGAAGTATGCCCATATGGGGGTAACTATATATACACCACTGCTGTGCAAGTCTTGCACAGGTTATCATATGCTCAGGCTTGGAACAATTCATATTACAGGATTATATACCATAATTTACCCTTTGTGGCTTTCAGGCTATAGAAACCATGTCTTACATCATCATGATACCCATTTGTCTCCATGCGAGAGATGGTTGTAATGCAGAAGTCTGAAAAAAAAAAAAAATAAAAAATCAATAAAACATGGAAGGAGATCATGAAGGACATGACACCGCTGATTTCCCAATCTTCTCACTAAGATGTAGTATATAATCTGTAAATGAATGCATGTGGCTCCTTCACCTAAAAATCACTCTCCATTTTATATAAAATACTACATTTTACGAATTCACCGAAGCTATTCACACTGGAGCCGTTCCTACATATTCACAGTTTGTAGTGCTTGATTTAATAAACATGAAACATCTGTGCTTCATAAGATTCACAAATGCATAACAGTAATGCTTAACGAATAATCTTAGTTTTGAAGTGAATAGCTCAGTAGCACCATTGCATGCCAGTGGTAAACTGGCTCAAGTCAAATATTCAAATCCCATCACAGTGCTCCAAAGAGGGTTCAATTTCCTTCCAATGCATTTTGTCAGAGCATTCTTGAAGAAAGCAATTCCCTACAATGTGAGCAAAAGATTACTTAATGTAAAAGTTTTTTTTTTTTTTTTTTTTAAGGGAGCACTTTACATAGAACATAGGCAGAACAATTTCTTCTGGGTTCTATTCAGCAAGTCTATGATAAGAGCAAAAAAAGATTAAAACCCCGGGAGCTTTTCTCGTTCCACAGTCTAGCTCCTATATGTGCCACACTGTCTCCATCAATCTTTTCAACTCCATGGACTATGTTCAGAGTCAGCAACTTCAAAATCTCAAACTTTACATCAAAATCTATGCAGGGAATATATATATTTTTTTCCATATTCAGACAAGGCTTACACACGTGCTTATTTAAATCAGAGACTAGATAAAGTAGATAAAACAAATACTAAATCACAGTCAGAAAATTTCAGATCAAGAAATTGTAATATGTGCATGGGATCAAAAACGTTGGGATTCTTTTATTAATTGAACTCACAATAGAGTTTTAATGGTAAACTATGTAGGATTCAGTTGACTGCAACCAACTGAACACCACTCCTTTGCTCCTTGCTTTCCAAGCCTGTATTAGAACATATGGAGGCAGTCAGGTGCCCATAGTGTACTGTACTTCAAATACTTACAGTCACACTCCTTTGCTGAATAATTAGTTTGATCCTCCATTTTAAAAAAATTTGATTCTCAAATTTGATAACCAGCACCAACAAACACTGGTTCCTTGTATTTCCTCTTCCTTGCCTTCCTTTCTTTTTCTTTGCCGACCTTCTTTTGCTTCTTTTCAGATTCATGCTGCCACTTGTAAAAATGTGAATCTCAGAAGGCAACCTCTAGAGGTTTGTCTGTTCTGGGCTACTTTAGCAGCGCAACATGGGAGCTCCATGGAAGAGGACCAGTGTCCTATGTAAATAAGTAATTATAGTAATTATAAAATTACAGTAATAGTATAAGTAGTTATACACTAATGAAAGCATACTTACAGTATGAATACTGTGTTCAATTTCTGCTAATAGATGCCCCTAAATCCTACATAGTGGACCTTTAACTCTATTCCGAGTCAAATTAATAAAAGAATGCTAATGTTTTTTTTGTTAATTGGTGTTTTCTGCTGTAATCACGCCAATGATTTGAAGGATATCAGTATAAAAAAATTGTCCAATCATTGCAGAATAATTAAGATGCTGTTTCCTCTGATGTCCTCTGTGTGGATTTAACAGGGACAGTATGATTAATTAATTAATAGGGTCATATTTATGTTATTAATATTGTTCTTGATTTCCAGATTTTTGCATGTATTTACATGGCCAAAACATTAATTTCAGCAAACGGTCAGACAGATGGTCATGTTGGGCTGAATTCTGCTCCTTGTTTGGCTGACATCGCTCAAGAAAAACAACATATAAGGTTTAAACAACATATAACTTAGAAATGCCTCTGTTTGAGACAAACCCATTCTTCAACTTCTGTGGAACTGTGTGAGTAGAGCATTCATCTGTAGTTATATCAGAGGTGTACATACCTGTGTGCGATTTTGGTATTAAATCCTCACTATGTTTGCATAACTCACTTCTGAATATGGCCACATATCACCAAGCATAAAATATGAGGATAAAATATGAGGGTAAACTGGCAATTACATGTATCTTTGAAACTGTTTATCAGTCCTGTGATGAATCAAGTTCCAGCAAAATCATAATCCGTATGTCATCTGTCATCGTCTGTCCCTCAGCCCACTTCACATCTTTTATACCTCTCAGGCTCAAATCTTCATTCCATTCTGATTGCTCTTTTTGGCCAGATAATCCCATAACCATTACAGTAGCTAGCAGAAGTACTTCAACACAATATGTGGGCTTTAAGACCAGACCAAATGCCTGATCCTAGACCATGGAGTGGCCGTGCAATCCCAAAAAGAATAGGTACAATCCCAACAAAGTGTCATTCAGCGGTCATAAGCACTGGTTGGAAGCAGCAGCTGAAAGGACTTTTTCTTCACTCCACAATTGCCATTATGGGTTGTTCAGTATAAGAAGCTGAGCCTCCGGAAAAAAAAAAAAAAACTCAGCGAAGTGGCACCTCAGGTGAAGGTTGTTGTTGCTGGGCTGAAAGCAGCACGCTGAGGCGTCCGGTTAAGCGGCTCAAAGTAGCTGTGGGAAGCTCAGATAAGGCTGAAACACAGATTGTCTGCTGGCACAGACACTAATGTGAGTCATTATTTAGTGGCAGCCTGCCTTTCTTCTTCAGTCACAGAGAAAATGGCTCAAAGTTTAGGAATAGATTACAGCAAGGGCGAGGGAGAATCTATGTGAAACAATAGTACTTCGGAAAATGTTTGTAAATGTATGAACTAAAAAAAAATAAAAAATTCACAGATGCATTTGCAAATGGTTACTTCTTTGTTGTACTAGTAAACTTTTACTCTTTATGACAGATTAAATGAAGAGTATTCTTAGACCCTACCTTTTTTCCCTAGCATGACGCGTACTGTAAGTATTTGGTGGAGAGAGCATCTGTAAGTGGCTCAGAATAAGGTCACCTGCTAAATGCTGTCATTGTAGATGTTAAATTAGGAACCATTTCACAGTGTATTTGTTTAAAGTAATGATTTCATCATATATATGAAAGGGTACATGGAGGTCTAGGCACCGTGCTAGTGATCAGAGTGAAAACCAATTACTTTTCTCATTCTCCCTCTGCACTTACCGAATGGGGTGAACTAGTGCAGAACTCTTATTTATACAAGGACTTGTCCTTTTGTCCTTATTACTGTGGTGTGTGTGCATGTGTGTGTGTGTTTGTGTGTTCCTAGGCTCTAAACTGTCTTCTAAGCACAGATTAAGACTATTTTTTTTTTTTTAAGTGAAACACAGCGGCATCAAAAAATCATAGGAAATTATAAAATTATATTGGGTACGAAAAAAAGTGACAAGGCCAATCAGATCTCATTTGTTCATTTCAGCTCTAAATGGCCTTCAGGGTAAAGCCTTATGGGCATGGACATGGTTCTGCTTTATGCCTACTGCTGTTTAAACAGGGTAGAGAGTGTAGCAAACAGTAGCGGATAGCTGCCCAGCGGAACACACAGTTTACAGCAGAAGATGCTGTCAATGTGATTTACTGTTAGTTGTGGAGTATCAATCACTGTTGAGGGTTCATTTCCAAACCCATGACAACATTTTGAATTAGTCATTGTATATACAGTATGTGTGTGTATGTGTGTGTGTATGAGAGAGAGAGAGAGAGAGAGAGAGAGAGAGAGAAAGAGAGAGAGAGTTGATGTGTTTTGCTTGTATCTGGCTACTGTTCGGGAAATGGAATTACACGGTGAATGTTTTTGGATTCCGTTCATGTGCTGAATGTGATGTGCATCTAAATGTTTAATTTCCAAATTGGCATGAATGAATAATGACATTCTCTTTGACATCATCCATCTTGCTCCACGGGCTATTGTGGGCTGCCTACAATCCCGAGCCTGACTGATGTATTGTTTAGTCAATAAATTCACCTTATACATCTAAATATTCCACAGATTTATAGGCAGGTGACAGTATTATCTGCGATACTATTGACCAAACATCCTATAAGGTGCAGGTAGGTGCTAATATGTTTGCTAAAAATGTTAAGTACAGGTTCGTGTCTGACCATCACATGAAAATATAAAAGCCACACAACCCGTCAGGACGGCAGCTGTTTGACTTTTGCAATGAGTATAAATTCACACAGATCCATATTCAGGGTCGGTAACTTAACTTAAGTTCTAGTATATCAGATATCTATGTATCTGGCATGGGGAATAATCTGTGTGCTGTTCAGTAGTTGTCAGGTCTTACTTGAGTAGAAGACAAGCACTTGTCTTCAAGCTGAAAGAAAGGAAGTGAAAGGAAGTAAAACAGATCACATTTAATGGTGAAATAGCTTGACAGTTGATATGATGTAGAATAAAAGCAGGATGCCAATAAAATGAATAATACATTTAAACTAATACAATTATAGAAAAATAGCAAAAAAGGCAAAGATTCTAATAAACATTATATAGCAGCCTGATACATTGAGAATATTGCTGCCAGCTGTGCAAGGTAATTTTACTCTCCAATTGTTTTCCACCAAGGATCCACCCGCATTAACATTAATGATGGCCAGACCATAAAATAACATTTAACACCACCATAGTACACAGTAAACAGACCAGATAGAAGTTCATTTTTTTCCACAAAGAACTAAAAACTACACCACTGAGATCTCTAGTAAGCACACAGTAGTATTTAGTGCCAACATCTACAGAAGATGTCCCCTGGCGTATTCTTCCACTCACGTCCCTTGTAACTGATTATCAAATTATTGGGACTTTGGAGGTCAGGTTCTTTGAATATGGATGCAGACATTTTTCTAAGGCTGATGGTTCAAGGTGCAGTGGATACCGATACTTGGCAAACTGATCCACTGTCATCAATACAGGAACACAAATGCCTTTCCTTTTTCTGCACTGCAGAGGCAGGTAACGGAGAGGACTGAATATAGACTTTGTCAAACCTGTCAGAGACATACTCTTCTGTAACTTTGTTCTCAATTGTGGTTAAAAGATGAATGCAGGAGCTAGGTGAGGTTGAGACAGTCTTAGCTTTTTACTTCTTGAAATTCAGATGAAAATTTAGGGATTAAAATTTGGACTAATGTACTTTGAGGTTCCAAACAGATGCCGATGATATTATTTCTTCAGTTACAGGCAAGCCTCGTGGCAATAAGTAGATAAGGCATTGGTTTCCTCTTTATTATATTTTATGATATGGAAACTATGGAAATCCCAGCACGAAAGGAAATGTAGGACGTGCTGTGACAAGGAGACAGATTAGTTCAACGTGAAATACACCTGGTCAGGCATAGGTGTATAGTGAGATAAATGATGAACTGCTCTCCACCTGTTTTTTTTTTTTTTTTTTTTTTTGTCTAGAGCTTGAATATGAATTGGGGTTGACAGAGGTTGCACTGGTATTCGGAGTCTGTAAAGGTTGCCGGCAGCTTTTGTGTCGATGATGAACACAGTGTTTGAATGATGTATTACAACTGGTATGCATAATGGATCACTGGTGTACTCTCTGCATTAGCATGTGGTTGTTCCCCCACACAAGATGCTCTTTGCTGAGCCCTCTTGAGAACAGGGCAAATTTGCCATTGTGTGATGCAGCAAGAAGCCTCTCTACAGTAGAGTTTTTTTTTTCTATAATCATGTTTGGCATGCATCATGGATCAGATTGCATAGGTTGAGTTGAGGGAGTGGACTCTTTTTCCCAGTAGAAAGGTCAGGACTGGGGACAGGTCTGTCAATGCGACTAGTTCACTGTCTTAAAAGGGCAGTTCCATGAGCACATCATCCATTAAACGTTGACATTATGTAGAAATAAGAGCAATCCTATCGGATTGTTCCACATGCTTCCGTTTCTGTGCAATGTCAACTGCAGTGTACTGTCCTTGTTTCAAGGTGAAGAGACCTGTCTTACTGTTCTGCCAGCATGTGAATAGTTAACATTGTTTGAGAAGAGTTCAACAAAATATAAGCATACAAATATATATAATTTTAATTAAAATCTTAAATATAAGAATTCAACAAAACAGACTGAAGGCCAACTCTAATGTTTTACCTGTGGGGAGCAGTTTGATGTTATCAGACGCTCTGTCTGACTTGTCGGGTTGAGCAATGAGCAATAGGTTGTGAGTAGTTAAGGTAGTAAGGAAACAGAGATCATACCAAGTAAACTAAGCACTGAACGCACACAGCTCAGAAATGCCATAGCTAAACTCTGCAGTGAGACTTCACAAATACAGGATGAAATTCCTGATTGCTTAAAAGGTGCATGTGACTGAGTGCCTTCAATTGAATTTAGCATCTCGATTTTGACCATGGATAGGATTCAGTTTGTACTTGTGACTGAGAGTCATGTTATATGGGATGGCTTATGATCAAGGGAGTGAGTGGGTGCAAATGTGAATGTGACTCATTACTCATAACCTTGATTTCAAAGTGAAATATTGTGGTTACAACAAATCAGGAGAGCGGGTGGAGGTGGGGGGGGGGGATGGGG
>JAOVYU010000067.1:14345469-14361500 GCA_025674565.1 Synodontis membranacea
TGTGTGTGTGTGTGTGTGTGTGTGTGTGTGTGTGTGAGTGTCCCCTTTGCGTCCTGTATCTGTGTTGCTATTAGGTGCACTTGCTCTGTGCACAGCCTCATTGCTTCCTGTATGAGGAGGTGAGGAGGCATAGAGCAGTTTGCTGACTGCTGGTGGAATTGGGGGAGAGGCACACCAAGCGACTCATCATTGTTATTCCACACACACCTTCCACGTTATAATGGTAAGAGTCAGAAAGGTAGCCTGCTAGAATGGGTTTTTGTCAGGGACGAAAGCATGCGGAGGAAGAAATGGTGAGGGAGGGAGGGAGGGATGGAGGGGGGGGGGGTATGAAAGGCTAGAACCTTGGCAAAATACACAACCAGGAAATAGCAGTCGAGTCAGTCAAACAGAAGGCTTTCCAGGCTAAAGGAGTGAAGGCGAACGTGGTGCTGTTTTGATGTGCTAACCTGGAGCATACCCATACGTCAGCTGCAGCAGCGTCAGCATCAGCATCAGCAGACTCAGTGTCGCACTTGCTTAAACATTAGGATTAGAGATGAAAAACAGAAATCCATTTAGAGTGGACCCAGGGGAGGTCATCTGGGCTTTGGCTCGGCTGCCATCAACACACTGCTCTCCCCAGATACCAGCAACAGTGCTGTCACGTGACCATCAGCTACCAATCAAAAATGATAAGCGATATTAGGAAGACAGACAGACCCTAAGGGAATTATGCTTTGCTTTCTGGCACAGTAATGAAATCTCCAAGCCAAGCATGACCAAAAATATTTTTACTTCTACACTGAATTGGATTGGAAGACATTTGGCCAAGCAGTGTGTAAGATTCCCAGGGACCATCTATATTCAGTCTGGACAAAGGTTCCTCTCAAGCCTGGCCCTGTTTGTCGGTGACATTTCCGCACGCTCTGTGCCTGACCCTTTAAAGTCTAATGGCAGCGAGGTTGACGTGGCCCAATATTTGGCTGCAGTAAATGCACCGAAGGCCATCTTAGGCTTCCTTAATGTCACCGAGTGATTTATGGGAGCACAATGTCCACTGGAATGCAGGGATTGTGGGCACATGCAGATGGCGAAGCAGAGGCTGAAATATTAATGCACAGAAAGGGAAACATGTGGAATGTGTGTTGGATGAAACATGTATAATAAATGAAACCTTATTTTAAATGTGGAAAGCATGTCCAATGAAGGATGTACTGGAGAAATTGCGTTAGAGTATCCATGTAGAGTGCAACACGCTTTCTGAATGTACCTGGAAATCGCACCCTTACCAAACTGACAGAAAACATTGTTGCCAAAAAGAGCAGCACAAATTTAAATGCTATGCTAAGGAAGATGTGTTTTTCTACTAAAACTGCTCTAGCTGTGATTTTGTCGGCCGTTATTGCTCTAGTTGTATAAAAAGAAAGCCACCAACCCTGACTTATGGTGTCTGGTCCTTATCATATGTCCTGCTCCTGCTGGTTTGCCATTACTATGAGAGGCAAATTTAGCGGGTTGATGCTGATGTAAAGTGCTGTGTACTGAGTGGGTCGATCAGTTGTTCAGTAGCCAATGAGTTACTAGAATCTGCCTTCCGGCATACGGCAATATGTCCCCGCCCTCCCACTGGCACCTCCGCGCCAAAACTCAAGCAAGAATCTATTAGTACTGCGACCGAGAGAAGCGTAACTGAGAATGCATGCTCACGTTTACAGAGTTCGATTTCTTGGTTAAAGATTCTGGGTTTTGGTTTTCACTATACGTGGCGATAAATGGACAGCATATTGACCTTAGCATTATTACCTCAAGCATCTTCTTCTATTTTTTTAGAGTCAAATTTTCAAATTTTACTCTAGAGTGGGTTCAGCATGTACACTCACCTTACATCACTTATGGTAATTGGGTACTTAAGCCTGGATTGATGTGTCTGTCAGGATCGGAAACCGGAGCAGGAACGTGGTCGAGTACTGCAGTACAGCCTCAGTGTTCACTTTTGACAGACCTACACTGCAAACCTGCGTAGCTGATGGTGATCTATGAAAGTGCTGTGATTTATAAAGATTACGGGAATGTAAGACACAGCAGCCCAGATGCTCGTGGCCGTTCATGGAGCGCTGTGACCCTGGTCCCATTTACAGACTATGAATGCAGCTCATGTCCTTCTGTGTAACAAGCAATATAGCTAGAGCACGACAGTATTACACACAGCTGAGCTGGTGCCAAGGGGATTACAGTTCATCATATCTGATCTCAGCCACTTAGATCCCCTCTATCGAATTCCACACCCGCAGGGCCCCCTGGATTCCGGTATCAATTTACACAGTGATGGAAGGATGAATTGAAGAGAGATTTGCACATTCTCATCAGAGTGCCACCATGTTGGAGGCGGGAGTAATTAGAGTAGGAGAGAGCAAGGGATAGGGGGTGTGCGGGCCCTTCGCTGAAAGCACTCTGCTGCTCTAGTTCATGAAAGCAACCTGCAAGCCTACCGGGAGTCTAGATGCTGTCAGACAGCTGCATTCATCCTGAGTTATGGGTGCTTGCATTGGAGTCTTACCATGCTTCCTTGATTGGAGGAAAATGGCATAGATCTTTTTAGGGAAACATACTGTACTGTACGTCTCTCCTCTACTCTCACAATAGGCATGTTTTGGAGGATCTAACTTTCATAAGCTTTCTGTCTGATATCCCCTGAAAAGAGCAAAGGTCTTTGCTGTGCCCATTTGCTCTGAAACACAAAGCCTGAATAATGGACAGCTGTTGACCATGTATCTTTAAACAAGTAAAGTAAATGTCAGTATTTATGAATATGCACGATTTATGCACCATGTCATCCTGCTATCTCAAACAGTTAGCTGGCAATTTAGATCCAAGCAAACTAGCTAACATTTCTCGCAGGTGACCACAAGTGTGATTTCTTTGTAGAAGTATTATTTGCGTTGTCATATTCTCAATGATTTATTTAACAGGCACAAATCCTGACAAAGTACCCTTTGTAAAAGTTAACTAGCTGAGAAGGAAACTGTTCGTAAACTGTCTTGAATGGTCACAAGTGGTGATTCTGGAAATTGAGTCTCAGTTTGCATCGTTATCGTCTTTCAGAGATGGAACTCAAGTGAAAGAAAGTGCTTGATAGATACTGTAGAATAGATCATGGGTCAAAATCCTACATTTAAAAGTAAAAATTTCCCTGCCAAAATGTACTTGCATAAAATGTTGCTATGTGCACAAGTAATAAAATGGATTTAAATAAATAGCGACAGATGAAATTGTCCAAATGTCAAGATTTCATGTGAAAAGTAGCTTTTATTACTTATTTAAAACTGATATAAGCAATTACTTGGTTTTGCCCGAAAGTATCAATCAATCTCTGTAAGTTTGCTGGTGACTAACACAATTTGCTTTCCCTTCTAGCTAGTCATGCAAAATATGCACGACCACATAGTTTGCTAAGGAAATAAATGGAAGTGTCATGTAAATAACCAATATTGAGCATTAGCTAGAATTTGACATGCAGTTTTTCCAAACTGTTTTATGTCTTCTTGGAAGGCAAAGGAAACGACTTATTTTATTTGAATCTTTGCTTAATCCAGCATGGTGAAACATTTTACTGAGGTTCAGGGGTGCTCATCCTCACGGCAGAGGTGAGCCCTCAAGTTTGCAACTGTAGTCTAAGTTACACTTATTCACAAACTTGACCTGCACCTTGTCCTGTATGACTCCTGACTCGACTCTTCAATAGTAATCGGTGAACATGAAGTCTTTCTGTGATTACACGGGCACGGTGTGTGTGTGTGAAAGTTTCAGAATTATTATTTTTTTTTTATTTGCGCACATGTAGTTGCTTATTTATTCCATATATTATTTTGGGCTATGTTGCATTCATGGAATTATTCAATCAGCCAATCATGTGCAGTGTAATGTATAAACACGTACAGATACAGGCTTCAAAGTAATGCTCACAACAGCCATCAGAATGGGAAAAAAATGTGATTTCAGTAATTTGGACCACGGCATGATTGCTGGTGCTGTCTGGTTTGAGTATTTCTATAACTGCTGATCTCTTGTGAATTTCACATACAGCATTCTCTAGGATTTACTACAAATGGTGTGAAAAACAGTAACAGAAACATCAAGTAAGTGGCGGTTCTGTGCTTGGAAATGCCTTGCTGATGAGAGAAGCCAGAGGAAAATGGCAAGTTAGTTACAATAACTCAAATAACAACCTTTTACAGCTCTTGAGTGGCACAACAGAAAAGTGTTCGCCAATCTGGCCAATCTGACTAGCCATCCATGGCCTCTGGAGACTGAAATTGGCCTCACTCTCTCTCCCCTGTCAATTACATCCTATTATGCGTAAATAGGATGAAAAAAATAAAAGTGAGCAAAAAAGCATTTTAGAACACACAAATCATCAAACTTTGAGGTGGATGGGCTACAACAGAAGAAGATGAAGGCTGGTGTGGACACAGACTCATAAAAACAGGACAGATGAAGAGCAGAAGTAACATTGTATTTTCCAGTCTTCAGCTGTCAAGTTTGGGTGATCCTGTGCCCACTGTACTGTAGCTTCAGGTTCCTGTTCTTGGCTGACAGGCGTGGAACCCAATTTGGTCTTCTGAGTTTTCATGTTTTATTGTTCACTGTTATTCCTCCTTTTTTCTTTTTTTTTTTTCTTTAAACTTTTTTAGAGACAAAAAGGTTTAAAAGAGGTCAAGACCTAGTAGGGGTTGTGGTGTTGGACCTCAATGTAATTTTATATGTGTACAAAATGTGTAGTATCAAAACAAGTGAGATTTTAATGTCTCAAGTGCCATTTGTTTTATATATTCAGTCTTTTCAACAAGGAAAACGAAAAAAAACCCAATATTGTACTTTATCGCTCTTCATTGCTATACAATTTTTTTTTTTTTTTTTACAATACTGTTAAAGGTCCCATGCATGACATAAGACTTGACATCAAACATGAGCTTAAATACTCAAGTCTTGACTTGGACTCTAAGGTAAACACTTGAGACTTGACTTGGACTTGTATTTTATTGCTTGTGAACATTTCTGCCTCAAAGTCATAACTACAATATGCCAGCTCATCCATTTGCAAAAAAAAACCCCAAAAACCATAGATAGCTATAGTGTTAACTATGGGAACTCTATTTGTTGGGCTGATTATATTCAATTGATAGCATGCTGTTCTTAGCTAGACGAAGAGGCCTTTGAGATTTTTAACAAGTATGGTGAAGGTATAAATAATGTAAGGAGTAAAAGGTATGCTTTTTTCTTGGAAATGTATTTAAGCAAGAATGCAACTGTTGAGTTCTAATTATACTTACATAAAGTATAATTATAGTTAATATACCCAAAATAATACTTAGTAACAAAGAACAGTTACTCAGTAATTTTTTTTTTTTTACCCCTATAGTCTTATAGATTTTTTTTTTTTCACAGATCACAAACTTCTCAAAAGACGTTTCTTCATTCTTCTTGACATCTCCAAAAAACATGTTTGGCTAAACTACCCCTAGATGTGAATGTGTGTGTGTGTGTGTGTGTGTGTGTGTGTGTGTGTGTGTGTGTGTGTGTGTGGTGCCCTTCAGTGGTCTGGCATGCCATATGGGGTGTATTCCTGGGATAATCTCCACATATACTGCAGCCCTGACCAGGATAAAGCAGTCACTGAAGATGATTGAATGAACAGACATTAGCCAATTTAACTAACAAGGTGGATTAACATACAATTCTGTGCTCCAAATTACCATGTAAATCTGAAAGAATCACCCGTACAAATAAAGTTACCCATTTAAGTGTTTTGTCTTTAAGAAAATGTAATCTCTAATTGAAATATTCCGAATTGTGCACAAAAACAGACATTAATTATTATTTAAAAAAAAAATATTTTGACAACATTTATATTAATAAAATGCAGAATGATCTTATCTGTGCCAGTCTGAAAAGACGGTTACAGTGTGTTACAGTGTGTTACAGTGTGTTACAGTGTGTGTGTGTGTGGTTTTGTAAGAAGGCCTTCGCATAAGATATGTTCAAGTTCAGGGTAAATGTTCTTTAACAAATAATATATGAAGAGAAAAACATACAGTACTTTAGTGCCTGTCATATCATTTCAGTTGCAGCCCAGCTATATGCAATATAGAGCTCGTGTTATAATCTGCAATCATGTAGGTGTTTGTTTTTATGTAAACAGGGGAGTGTGATAGCTGCCTGTTCATGTATAATGCAACTTTGGGGAGCCTTGTGCTGTGTGCCCTATGGGGTATGTGCATTCGAGTATCTAGGTGACTCAGATGCAGTTAGACTGTGTGCCTGAGGTACAGAGTGAGAAAGAGGCCATCACCTTTGTCTGGACCAGCAATGTCCGACTCCCTGTTGTATTCCTGGTATAGTGAAGAAGACTTCTCCAGGAAGACGCTGTAAACCCTCCCCTGGAGATGACGAGTGCTCTAAGTCCTTCTATTTTGTTAAAACGTCTCTTTTTTATTGCTTTAATTGCCCTAAAAAACAGAATCATCTAAATCAAAATGGCAGTTGCTCAGTCTGCGAGGCAACATTGTGAATTATATATCAAATCGTCTGCCTAGTGTACTCTCCTCAGCATCTCCCTCTTTCCATTTGATGTTGGCATTAAATCATTGATAGGTACATGTTGAACAATAACACTCAGCTCATGAAACACCTGTCACAGGCAGCCTGAGAAGAACACACAGACACAGCAAGAGGAACTGATATGAATCGGCACCAGAAGTGTACTGGAAATGAATCTAGACTGGGCCAGTCAAGTAAAACGTGTGAGGGTCCAGCTACGTGAAACTCCTAGATAGCAAAAAAACATATAAGGTAAGCAACTAACATGTCTGAATGGTGACAAGTGTTTTTAAGATTTGAATGTTCAACCATTAATGACGTCTTCGTGGCTATAAATATGGCACATCAATTTGAAGTGGTTATGTTTTGTTTTTTTACATTGCCACTTCAATCATCCGTCACATGCTTGAAGTTAGAGAAGGGATGCCAGCCTACCGCCTCTTTTTTTGAACATGAATCATTTGAAGGAAAGCATTCTTTGCCCTCTTCAACATACAGTACAGTATGTGATTTCACAGACACCTACCATTGTCTAGTGTCACTGTGATTGACAGGGGAGAGAGTAACACCACATCTCTCACCCAGAATGCAATGCAATTCCAAATTTGCTCTCTTGGCTCCTGGTCACAGATGTCATCGGGTGATTTGAACATACAGTCTTCCAGCAATATGGCAAAGGCTTTTCTGTTCTGCCAGTTACTGTACAGAAGCTACATAAAACTGTTTTATTTGTTGATGCTTTGGTATCCAGACCATTTTTCTACTGCCTTTTATTCAGAGCAAGTAGTCCCTCCGGTGTCCCTCTTTCACTCAGCATTTAATAAACTTTTTCTGGACATTATCCAGGAAAATTTTGGTTATTGCTTTCACTTTCCCCTTTGCCTCATAGCTAGACGTTATTATATTACTTAAAGATTCCAGAAAGCAGATTTTTGTGCTCCTGTCAGCTCTTCCGTGAGCAGTTGTGTTTCCGAATGTCAGGTTAATATTTCTATATACCGTATAGAAACCTTTGAATTTTAAGGTTCTAGCTGACAGTTTTGTGATTGCAATACACTGAGCCATAAAGGTTTTTTATTCTCAATAATTTAGTCCTATATTTGGGTATCGACATCTTTCTTGTTTCTTCATTTCTCTGTCTTTAGAGATTGTTTAATCACAATCGTGAAGAGGTAAGTCGTTTTGAATTTTGCTTTTTTTTTTTTTTTTAGTTGTATCTTAAAATGAATAAAACCTCTTGATAAATACATAAATAAATACATGTAAAACCTTTTTATATAAATTAATAACAATAGCAATAGGAGAAATATTTTTAAGATATATTATTGAACTAGATTTGCATTTCCTTAAGGGAGTACTGGTTAGGGTGACCATACGTCCTCTTTTTGCAGGACACGTCCTCTTTTCGTGACCAAAAAAAAAAAAGGTGTCTGGGGCAGGATTTCTAAATTGCCAAATACATCCGTGGTTCAGCTTTTGCTTTCTACAGTCGCCATTCATTTTGTACATTCTCATGTGCCTCCTGCTGCCGTCCTGCCCCCAGTGTCCTCTTTTTTTGAAAACCAAAATATGGTCACCCTAATACTAATGCTTGCAAAGCAAAAAAAATGTCAAATTCAAAATAAATACAAAGTAAAAGATTAGAAAGTTTAAAGGATATTGAATGCAGGCACAGAAAGAAAGATAGAGAGAGGTGATGAGAGAGCGCATGAGGGAAAGAGACAGTGAATTTTTACTTTATTTACTGAAAGTACTTCCTTGATATAAAATGTTTGTTAGATAGTTGGATATTTCAATAGATGAATTTGTTCATTTAAGATAGATATTTATTGTTTGTTTGATTTATTGATAATCTCAGACTACAAAAGCGTAAAGTACAGAAAATTGAAAAGGTATGCAAATAGGCTGTAATATATGAAATAAAACACAAATAATTGAAATAAATGAGGTGATAATCCCAAGTTTTTAAAGATAAAGGGACAGTGTAGAATTTAGAGAGAAAGAAATATAGATATTGATAAAGACTAACATAGGAAGAGATAACTATATAAAATGAGTGAAAGGCAAAAAATTAAAGACACTGCGAACAAAAGGAATTATCTGACACTGTAGGAGCTCTTCGTTCGTTGCAGTGACATTAGAACCCGACTCTGTGGCAGGTAACCTGGCCTACTTTAGACATAACCCAATCTAATACTTAAAACCCACACTACCCACAGTACAACCATGCTGCCCTACCTTAAACCCCTTATATATTTTGCAGAACAGTTAACACCAACGTGTCCTCGGTCAGAATTTCATAATATGCTCAGTGGATATCTAACTATGAGACCTTGACTTGAAACAGAGTCCTGGCATTATTTTGTAATTTGTATATGTAAATGTTATTAGACACTCATTGAACACTTTATTAGGAACACCTGTACACCTGTTCAGCCACGCAATTATCTAATTAGCCAATCGTGTGGCAGCAGTGCAAGGCATAAAATCCCGCAGTTAAATCAGGCCAGCAGTTTCAGCAAGTGTTCACATCTACTGTCAGAATGGGGGGAGATGTGATCTCTGTGATTGATGATGACATTGTTGGTGATTGTTGATTGTTGGTGCCGGCTGGCTTGAGCACAGGCTGGCTTGAGCACTTCTATAACTCCTGATCTCCTGGGGTTTTTACACACAAAATTCTCTAGAGTTTACTCAGATTGATGCAATAAAGTAAAATAATCCAGTCGCCAGCAATTCTGCAGACAGAAACACCTTTTTGATGAGAGAGGTAGATGGAAAATGGCCAGACTTGTTCGAGCTGACAGAAAGGCTACAGTACCCGCTCTGTACAATTGTTGTGAGCAGAAAAGCATCTCAGCGTGTACAGCACAAAGAACTTTTAGGCAAATGGGCTTCAATAGCAAAGTACCATGTCGGGTTCCACTTCTGTAGAGTAAAAAAAAAAAAATATAGCCTGGTCTGATCAATCTTGATTTCTGTTGATGCACACAGATGGTAGGGTCAGAATTTGGTGCCAACAGCATGAATCCATGGACCCCAAACTCCCTTGTGTTAATGCCAGTCAATCATCAGTCTAATGCCACAGCCCATTTCAGTATTGTTGCTGACCATGTGCATCCCTTCATGGCCACAATTTACCCACCTTCTAATGGAAACTTCCAGCAAGATACTGTAATGCACCATGTCTGAAAGTAAATGTCTGAAACTGATTTCGTGAACATGAGCTCAATGGAATTCTCAGTCTAGTGTGATAGAATGAAAAAGATTTGCAGCATTTGAAACATATGCAGGAAACATGAAACACCTGAAACATATGCAGGAATTGTTTTATGCAAGAATGTCACCATGGACCAGAATCTCAAAGGAATACTTCCAAACTCTTGTGGGATCTAAAAAAAAAAGTCTTCAGTGAGTGTAGTACAGTACCTGGGCTTGTGTGCTGTGTGGTGTTTTCAATTAATTCAGTTTGTCAGTTTCTTCTAGGCTTTATACAGGATAAAGTCTCTGCAAAACACACACACACACACACGTCTGTTGTGAATCCTACAGCTTCATTAGGAATGGAAGAGCTTAAACAGCTTAAAACTCTGTGCCAGACTGTGCACTCAGACCCTCCAATGCTAGATATGAAAGCTTTGATCCTAGCGGGCTCTGTGCCACTCACTGAATGAAGTTATGCCAAGACCAGCCACACTCGCAACTTTACCTTCCTTGTATGATTTCATATGTCTGTGTGCAAGCATGTCTCAATTTCTGGCTCGTATTAATCCGCATGAGTGGGCAGATTGGCGGTGTGTCCTTTGTGCATGCCCTTCTTCCTGCGGCCAGTCAGTTGAGTGAGCCGAACTCTAGGTAGAATAATGAAGATTAAGTAGCGATTGAAGAGGTGGATTTGAGAGTCACAGGGAGAGAAATGGTTGGATTTCCTCTTCCATGACTCTGCTCTACATTCTCAAAGCCGGATCCATTTTTATTAAAACGGCTCGCTTTATTTCTTTTCCTAGAGCCATGTCTGGGTCTTACAAGTAGCATGTGGGAGCTGAGCAGACAGAGATGTATTTGGTCTAAGGTCAGAGTTTTGCCTATCTGACTTGCAGTCATTTCAGAACTGAAAGAGGCAGTGTGACAGTGGTTATGGCGATGGATGGTTTTCTCTGTCAGAACAGCTCAGTTTGGGTTATGCAGTTAGAAGCCACAGTAGGAGGGAATACTAGAAATGCCTGAAGGAAGTTTATTTTAAAGCAAGCAGTGTGTTACTCAAAAAAAAACCCACAGCAAACCACTGAAGAGAGTAATACTCCAGCTGTCTGTGGTCAGGCTCGAGAGGGAAAGTGGAGACACGTGTTTCCCTTTAATTGATGAAACAGTTATGTATAGAAAGCAGATGATTCATAACTTTGGTGTATGAGTGTGCAAACAGGTGGGCATGCGTGTGATGCCTTCAGTTTGATGCAATATGTCATGGTGCCTAGTGTCTTATTTTCAGGTGTGCTGTCACTGGATAGTCTTATCAGCAATAAAGGAAGGCAAAATGCAATTACAGAGACCTTCTTGCAGCAAAATGCAAATTCCTGCTGTGCCTTTTCGTGAACGCATTAAATAAGGGATCTCAGTGCTACATGCAGCTTCGAACTATCCTGGGTCCTGAAAACCTGAATTATTGTCACCCTGCATCTGGCCATCCTGGTCAGCCAGAAACAGTAGTAGCTCTTGAATTCATGCCTTGAGTGATTTCACCAACAAACATTTAGCATTTTTTTCCACAACTGTGAATACACAAAGGAGAAATGCAGAAATAATTGCAGTAATGTTTTTAAAATCGAAACAAAACAAAGAGAAAATAATAGCAGGAATGAAAAATGGAAATATTACAAAGCTTATTTCTACCCCACCTGCTTTAATGTAACACCAAGAACAAAGACCTCTGACCTGAAGGCTTTTCTGAGTTGGAAAAAGTAGTTATAATTAGTTTTGCTCCGACTGTTACAAGGTCCTGACACCGGAGACTATTTCTATTAATGCTAAATAATTGTCTCTTCACAGTAAGCTTCACATCAGTAATTACACACTTGAATCTGTCTATGTAGAACATCCAGCACACGAATCAATGTAAATAAACTTCTGTCTACTGTCAGAGGCATGCTGTTTTAGAAAATTAATCCACACCTTGGGAGCAATCAGAATCTGGAATGGCACCATATTAAACAATGAGTTCATATCTTATTTTTAATAAACTTTAATGAAAAAGTTTGTGGACACCTCACCATCACACCCATACATGGGCCTTCCTCCAACTGCTCTTACAAAGTTGGAAGCACACAATTGTATAACCTATGTTAATTGATGTCCCTTCATTGCAAATAAAGTGCCTAGCTCAAACATATTCCAGCATGACAGTGCTCTGTTGATCAAAGGCACAAAGCTGGTGTAGAAGATTTGGAATGGCCTGCACAGAACCATGACCACAACCCCACTGAACACCTTTGGGATGAAATGGAACCCTGACTGGACTCCGGGTATCCTCACCTAACATCAGTGCCTGGCCTCACTAATGCTCTTGTGCCTAAATTGTTCATAATGCACATATGAATGTGATTGTCAGGTGTCCTCAAACATTTAACCATATTCAACCATCAAAATGAATTACAGTATATTATCCTGAACTGCTTAATGGTAGTTCAGAGAAGAGTGCACGTACTGTACAGAGCATTGAATAGCCAAGCCATTAACTTTTCCCTCCAGTGCAAATGAATTTTGCTAATTTCTAACTTCATCACAAGAATTTGATTACACACCAACCAATATAAACTTTGGAGGCGGAAGTAGATGAGCAAGAAGTAGCTGAGTTGTGCAGGTTGGTGGTGCAGCAGAAGAATCCATGGGGGATTCCTCTGGGTATTCCAGTTTTGTTTCACCCCTGAAAAAAAAACATGCTGGAAGGTGAATTGGCTATGTTACATTTCGCTTGTTTGAATGTGTGTATTACTGCCTTGCTCTCTGTGTTCCCGGGATAAACTGCAGATCCACCACTCCCTGATCAGGATAAAGTGATTACTTAAGATTAAATAATGAATGAATGAATGAATGAGAAATGTGTGCACAGAGAAGTAGAAAAAAAAAAAAAAGCATATAGCCATGTTTATTTTTTTGTATTATATCGCACTCTGTGTGGACTCGGTGCTATGGTGGCTGTGACCTGAACACCATTTAAATCTAAGCAGATCCTTGTCTGTACAGTCACATTAAAATTCTGATAAGGCAGAACAAGAGGTTATCATCAAATACAGTGGGATACCAAGCTGTAACCTGTACTATGTTTATGAGTGATCTTGTGCTTGGAGCAGTAGGGACACTGATAAGTCTAGATTTGCTTCTCCTCCAAGAGAGACCCAGATCAAATTAAACAAATGCTGGGCATGTGATGTAAAATAGCCTCGCCTTGTGTCTCAGTCATCCATAACAGCTGGTATATGTGACTATGTTTATGTATTTAAGTGTGTGTGTGTGTGTGTGTGTGTGTGTGGTGTCTGCTTGTCCAGATGGGGCAGCTGTGGATATGGTGGCCTAGATTAGCTACTGCACTCCTCCAGGCCTGTGCCAGTGAGCATTGTTACAGTGGGTGAGGGCTTCGGGCTCACGGGGTCAGCTCTCATTACACATCCCAACCCGATGCAATTAATCAGCCTCTGTGCATTTACAGTACACAGGGGAGGGGAGCATGTCTCCTGTTTATTAATCAGACAAACAGCAGCATGCCACTCTGTGAGTAATAAACAGATCGTTGCTCATCCTTATGTCCCTTGCACTTAATCATCTGGTTAATGGAAGACGGTCTTGGCCTGGAAAAGGCCTTGTCCTCAATGGAGTACTGGTGGTAGAAAGCAGGTAAAGCTTGAGCTTTTTGTCCTTTTTTTCTGGCCACAGTGAGGCAGCAGATTAATGCAGGAATCTTGAATATTTTACAGACAATGTATTAAAGTCCTCTCTGCCTCACTTTTGTATTTGCCGTCTTGCTCCCTTCTCCACTATGTCCTCTCTGTCTCTTCCTGATGGATTAGTTAGAGGATGACATTGGCTCAAACTTGAAGACAGATACCCCTTCCAGTACTCATCCCTGGTCTGTCACTATGTCTCGTTCTCTTGTCATAACACTCTCATCTCTTTTTCAGTGTCTTTCTTCCACCTGCCCTGTGACAACGAGTTTTGCACATGTAGTTGTGCAGTCAAAGCTTTCTCCATGCACCCTTTTTCCTTCTCTGGCACATTGGCGGCATAGAATCCATGACAGGATATTTATCTGTTTATGTTTCCATTTCATTTCTGTCTATTCTCTCATCACATCCATTTCAGAAGCTTAAGTCTGGGCTGCACTGAGCAGTTTGTGATATATGGTAATATGCACCAGGCCTGACAGCCTGTATATCTACTTTAAGAGGATTAGACTTGACAGTGCCCCTCCATGTGCCTGTTGTTGTGTGGTCTGCTCAACTGCAGGATAAATTCAACAACCTAGCTATACAGCTACACCCCCTGCTGGTTTGGAGGAACATCTGGACTGCACACTGACATCTCTCAAAAAAAGGTTAAAAATAAAACTGTTTCATTTGTACTAGCGTGTGATATCTTTGACCTTGACGGCTGTACTGTAGGTAGCTCTCATGATGGTGCTGGGCTTTCACTCCCACCTTCATTGCACAGTAGTGCCACAGTTTACATTAATCTCAGCAGTGTAATAGCTGCCCTTAAACATTAAATCTCCCTGTTTATGTGTGAGGTTGCTCACTTGCTGCTCGAGAGATTTTAGTCTGTCTGTGTGCACATATGTGCCCCTCCTAAGATGGCACAAGATGGGTTATTCCTCAGTAGTGTTTTTCTCATTGCTAGGCCTTATTCATTATGCATACTGTTTAAAATGTCACTCTCCATTTATTGCCCTAAGGCTTTGTTCCGAGTAAAGTACATCCGCTCCCTTCCTGTGTCTCTACTGTCTCTCTTTTATTCTCTAAAGACGTCCTCACTCTTCTAAAAGGGAAGGTCTCTTATCTCATATCTCCCTTCTTTCCCCTTCTTCTGTTTCCCAGCCTCCTTCTGACTGTGTGTGTGTGTGTGTGTGTGTGTGTGTGTGTCTATTTCCCTTCAAACTTGGTCTCCATGTCTTTCTTTTCTCTCTGTATCTTGCATAAAAAAGCAGTACACAATGCTCTCTCTCTCTCTCTCTCTCTCTCTCTCTCTCTCTCTCTCTCTCTCTCTGACAAACACCCACACACCGCACATACACAGTCGTGATGGCTGTGAGACCACCACAGCGCAAGCTGCTGGCTACAGCTAAATTGCGGAATTGCTGTAATGAATCGTGTTCTGGCACAATGTCTAATTGCTTAGGGAGCATACAATAAGGTAAAGTTCAGAAATGTAAATAATGAAAACAATGGCTGCGCAACACAATTGTTTTATTATTGCTCAATATAATCCAGAAACGGCGTTGACTTGCTTTGCTATCCGCAATGTACGACAAGTGAAGGATTACTACTAAAATCTTTGCACCCTGTAACAAACAATTTCCTACAATATCATTCCTTTCCAACGGCAGTGATAATGACTAGGTTAATTGCACATTCAAAATGTATTTCTGAGTCTTCAGTATCACCATCTTTTCTGACCTGCTTTCACTAACCACAGTGTGTAAACATTAGGCTTGTCAGCATCAGCAGGGAAAGAGGAAAAGCTTTTTCTTGCCAAGGGCTGTAAATATGAGGAGAGCTGTCTAATGACGCCGGGACTGAAACAATGGAACACTGAAGTGCTTTGGCAGACAGAGAGCTGTCCAACACTGAAATCTGAGGATTAGAGTGGAACGGAAAGGAGGAAGCAGCAGTTTGTGTCGATGTTTGTGCTAGAGAAAGACAGGAAGAGAGGAAGACAGGGAGCAGGAGGGAGGTCAGCTCGAGCAACATTGATTCGTATGGTAGCACACTGCTTCTGAAGCAAATTAGGGTGTTATTCTGTAACCCGTGTTGATGAATTTTTTTGGGGGGGTAGATCGAGCTGTGTGATTGCTGCCTGTCCACTGTGAGCAGTTCTGATAACAACCCTACCATTCACTCAGAGTGAGAGGAGGATTGATGCCAACCTCCCTTTTTGTCTTGAATTCACTGTGTGTATGTGTGGGGGGTTTCTTTGCATTGGGGATTTCTGTATTGCCTATGCATGTTATTGATGGAAGGCAGGATTACCATAACATACATATATTTACTTATGATGTTTCGAGATTATTTGAGTGATTAGAGAGGCTGCTATAAAACATTATTAAAATCCTCCCACTTTATCGTGGTTCACGGTTATGATGGATCTGAGGCTGACAACAGAAACACTTGGCACAACACGTTGATATGACTCGTTCATCACAGTTCATTGCAGGTCACACACACACACACACACACACACACACA
>JAOVYU010000067.1:14390357-14401643 GCA_025674565.1 Synodontis membranacea
AAAGCATTACTATTTTTGAGAGTAATATGTAATATGTAATATATTACTTTTTTGAGTAACTAGCCCCAACACTGGTGCTTTACCCCATCTCTCTGACAAGAAGAGGTAGTGGTATGGACAGATCAGTTTTCGTTTGTGATATTTGCATGGTTGCATCAAGAAGACATGTTTTAAGTCACATCTCCAGCACTATTTATTACCATACCTGCCCTCCACTGATGACATATTCAACCAAATGTGTTCTCTCACCTTCTCACAAGTGCTAAATTAAGTTTGATACTCAGACTAGACATTTATTAATGGCTTCTCCTGCTCTCCAAGGTAGCCACCTCACTCTGCTTCTCTCATATCTGTCTCCATTTGCTCTGCTGGGTGCTTGTCGAGTAGATTCCGGGATATCATGGAAGTAGTCTGGATTGGGAATCCTGTGTGAACGAGTGGGCTTGTAGTGCTATAGGCAGACAGGTATTTAAATAATTGTTCCACTGTCTGAGATAAGAACACAGAATCAGGAGCACATTATGGTATCTTCATGGCATCTGCTTATTATAGTACCAACATGACACTGTTTTCTCACTTGGCTCCTCATCCATAGCAGTCCATCTGGCTGCAGCAATAGGTAGCTAACAGTGCCATCACACATCTGTAAAAGTTCAATTGTAATTCTTTACAATAAGTCTTTCAAACACCAGCAGATTCAATTTGCCCTGCACTATACAAGTCTGTGATTATCTCTCAATTATAGAATTGAAGCAGACGACACATCCTTTTAAAACCAATTGTGCGAGGGAAGTGATGCACCTTAGAGGCCAGGGACAAATGATCTATTATGGGGGCTCGCTGGTTTGTTTCCTCCATGGTTCATCTGTTTGTCAGACAAGTTTATTCAGTGCTGCTGGTCTAATTATTCTCTTGTTGTGGCTGAATGCAGCAGACGACTGCACGCCTCACAGCGGAACACAGCCCACCTTTTGTCTCAGTCTTTCTGACATGCTTTCCCTAAAATGGCTTGCAAAGATTCATTTTTGCACACTCAGTGTGTGTATGTGCACACAACTCTTTATGTCCGCGTGTATCTATTGATGGAGAACAGACAAGTTGTGAGAATGTGTATAGGAAAAGATAATTGGTCTGACTGGAGACAAAGCAACACTGTGTGGCTTCAAGAGTGTTTGTGGACATGTTTGTATTTCTCGTTTTTATTTTGACAGTGTTGACCTTGTGGGGACGTTTTGCTGATCTCCCTGATGATTTTTTTTTTTTTTTTAACTATTGCTTTTATTACAAAAAGATTACCTTAAAAGAGTCAAAAGTTTCCTTTTGGTAACTGAGGTTAATGTTAGGGTTTGATTTAGGTGTAAGTGTAAGTGTAGCATTAATTGACTCAATTAGTAATTGTGTGAATGGAAGCCCCTCACAAGGACTGTAAGACAAATCGGTGTCTGTATGTATAAATAGTGATCTGTCTGAAATTGTTTATTACTTATAATATAATATAATATAATATAGTATAATATACAGGAGACAATATTTACTAAATCATAGTGGTCTGTTTTTGCACCGTCATCAATATTGAATATGACAGTGGCTCCAAATAAATTAGTTTAGGAACTTTTATTTTAATTTGTCCTTTCATGACTTCCCACTCATTCACTCATTTTCTATACCGCTTATCCATGGCGAACCATGGAAAATCTGGAACAAATCTCAGCTGACTACAGGAACAAGGCTGGGTACACCCTGGACTGGTCACCAATCCATCACAGGGCCAATACAGAGACAAGCAACCCTTCACGCTCACATTCACACCTATTGGCAATTTTTAGAGTAGCCAATCAACCTAATACCATGTCGTTGGTCTGTTTGAGCAAACCCGTACAGGCACAGGAAGAATATGCAAACTCTGTACAGAAAGGCATCCTGGATAACCTGGGTTCGAACCCGAGACCTGCTTGCTGTGAAGTGAAATTAATATCAGCCGACATTACAAATTAGCAGTAATTTACTAGGGAATTGAAACAAAAATGCATTTTTCATTGCACAGAATAAACCTTTTTTTTTTTTTTGTTAACTTACGTTTTGTGCAGATACAGTGTGCAGTGTTTGTACACTGGATTTGCAGTTCATAATATAGGAAATTACTGTGGAAATGTAATTAAACACTACAACATGGCTGACACCTAAAATAATGCATTATTCATTAAAAAAGCAACAAATTCAGACATGCTGTTTATCTCTATGCATAAGAATACATAACATATCTATGATATTTTGAGCTTAAACACATGGGGACATTGTGTAATTTTATTGTTATTAGTTTATTTATTCATTTTAATTTACACCAGTTCTAAAATGATCACCATCCTTACAATTGCTGTTAGGCAGACCTCCTTTCGAGAGAATAACTGCACCCTTACTCTTCTTGTAATGCCTGTCATGGTTGGAGATCATCAACCATATTTTACAATGGATATCAATCATTTTTCCTTATACAGTATGCAGTTCCTATTTATTGCTGAGCATGCCAATGATGTCCATGGATATAAAGTTTGATTCTGGTCTCGTTTGATGGCAATACGTACACAATATGAATTCCAATTTTGTAGTGCCAGTGATACTTGACAAAGTTCAGGTGCTTCACCGTGTGGGTTCCTCACAGGAGAGGCTTCATTTTTGTAATCCTTCAAATGAGTTTGTTCTCATGGAGCTAGGATCTAATTTTAAACTACCTGTACCATTCTTAATCTGTGATCTTTGAGGTCTTCTTTACCTGTATGAAAATCTTTCTTCATTTTGCTCATAGGTCCAATTCTGGGCAAAGGGCAAATATTTATCAGTTCCAGATTTGCATTGTGCTTAGTGACATTTTTTTTTTAATTTAATTGACTTTTGCATGTCAACAACATCTGCCTCCTTTGTCTTTTCCTCATGGTGAAGGTTTATACCCCAAGGATGCAGATCACGGTAAAGACAAAACTAGTTCCTGGGGATATTTTTCTTACCAAAAATATGTTCTACATTAAAAATACCAAAAATGTTTATATTATATAGTCATTTTTGCTCATGTGCAAGAAGGGTGATTTTAGTTCTAGAGCTGACTGCATGCATGTGTGCAGTGATGCCAATAAAAGCCTCTCTTGCTTTCTTTCATGTATCTCTGTAAGAGATGCGCTATTCATTTCCAATGTTAGGAAGAACACCCTTAGGAAGAACACGCTGTATTACGCCAGCCGTGTGTTTATCTAACAATTTCTTATCTCCAAATAGCATTTTCATCTTTTCTATAAGCAAAGTAAAGCCGGTTATTATTTCTTATTGATTTACTTTACATCTCATTTCAGGAAAAGTAATGTGCCACTGACCTTGATCCTTTTTGATGAAGGTTGAAGGTCATGGAATTGTCATAGGTTTCTCTTCAAATCACTTTCTACAGAGCAGGAAGTCTTCTGGAAGTCTCATCGAAATGCACAGCGTCACACTTGGCTGCACTAATAAATTTTCCCCGGGACACTTATTGCAATCTGCCATTGATCTTAGCGTCAATCCACAGTATCCACCAGCCTCGGGGCACACTGTGCTTGCATCCTCCACATCAGTCATGTGTGATTCAGAAGCAAGACTGCCTGCTTTCTAACAAATAGAAACATTTGACTGTTCATTTTATATATTCCTTGCAAATGTGATTTTCAATTCGATTCAATTATATTTGTGTTGTGCTTTTAACAACGGACATTTCACAAAGCCGCTTCACAGAAGTAAATAAATTTGACTTACAAACTTATCTATAAATTTATCCATAAATATATATATATCCCTAATAATCAAGCCTGTGGCAATGGTGGCAGGGAAAAACTCACTGAGACAACAAGAGTAAGAAACCTTGACAAGAAACCAAGACTCAATAGGCAACTCCATACTCATTTGGGTGACACAGGATAGTGAGATTATGAATAACTCACTTATTTACGAACTGTGTGTTATATGGTCTACTGTGTACTGTATCACTATAGTTTTACCATAAAGTGTATTTTGTTTAAATTTTCAACTGATTCACTGATGGAGACTTGAGTGCAAAGCTCTTTGTGGTATTTGAAGTTCTAAGCCTTTGTAGCAGAACTGTTCATGTCAACAGCCGTCGAATGCCATCTTCGCAGTATCCAGGGGTATGTTGAATCTGTTGATATGGGGCCATCCTCAGCAGGAGCGATTAGATTTCAAATGATGATAAATCATACCAGGTGTAAGACATCATGAAGGATTTGGCAGGTCTGGAAAGCAGAGGGGGTCAGGATCACCTCAAACCTGAGTGAACGTGTGAGAGTGTGGTCAACATCCCAGTTTACCAAAAAACTCTATGCCCAATATCCCTCTACTGTATATCTGTTCCTTTACCTAATAAATGCTGTTAACAAAATCATCAAAGTCATCAAAATTGTGACTTGAGTCTGACTCGAGTCCAAGTCATGTGACTCGAGTCCACACCTCTGCTAGTAAGCGTCCATTGTCTAATGTCCTTTACACAATCCTCCATTTTATTAAGCTGGGGTCTCATCTGACTTTGCAACTGTGTGTCATCAGCATAGCAGTGGAAGCTAATACCATGTTTATGAATAATATTACCCACTATTACCCAGAATAGTAGAACTGTACTTTACTATATGTAGAGGAGTCACCGTTTATACCAACAAACTGATGACAATGTCAAATAAGACCTGAACCAGGGCAGAGCTGTTCCCTTAACTCCAACAACATATTTCTAATCTATCAAGGAAAATAGTATGATCAGTGGTGTCAATAAGCTGCACTAAAGTCAAGTAACACAAACAAGGAGACACAATATTGGTCAATCCTTGTACATCTGACTGGATGGTTGAGGTCAGGTTTTTAATCAGGGCTTTGATAACTGCTAATTAAAAATATCTAGTTGCATAGCCAATGCTAAGGGAAGAATTTATATTTTTAAGAATAGGTTCAATTGCTTCTGGTATTATCTGTTCGAGGAAACATCTAGTTAAAGGATCTAATTTGTAGTTTAATGATTTTGATGGGGAAATTAGTGAAATTAATTAATTAGACTTTGGAAGGGGGATAAAACATTCTACTTACTGATCTGATATAGTTATATTCTTGTCTACAGAATTAACTGTCATATTGTCTTGCATTTATTTCATAGACTGAGTTTTTTGAATGATATTTTACATTTTGAAATGGAGGAAATTCATGACGTCATTGCTACTACATTTTGATGGTGTGGAAGTTTCTGTGGTGGTCTTATTCCTAGTTAATTTTGCTACAGTATTACATTTGAATCCAGAATTGTTTTAGTTATCTAATGTTAGAGTGGAGAGAGATAAGAGCTAAGAGCTTTCCTATGGCTCAGGAGGTCCTCCTTCCATGCTAATTTCAAAACTCTCAATTTAGCTAGATGCCGCTTACTTTCTTATTTCTGAGTGGTCTGTCTTAGGGTGCGTGTCTTATTTTTATACCAGGTGCTATTTTCTTCTTCCTAAGTGAAGCTATATTATCTAGTACTGTATATAGCAAAATGTTGACTCGCGCATTTAGTTGAATGGTCAAGTTCTGTGGAGTCTGATGGTGATCCAGTCAAGGTTGATAATTCTAGAAGATTATTGATAAAACTCTGTGCACTAGCTGATATGAATGCTTGTCATGATAGCACGGCAAGGAGCATATGCTATACCTAAGACATGCTCTAAAAGAGATGAGATCATGATCTGAGGTCGTTTCAGACTGTGGAAGTAAGACTATAATTTCTGCACTTTAATCCAAAAGTTAGTACTGTGTGATGCCTACAGTGTTATTTTAACGCCTGTTAACACTCCTAGCTTTAGATCAAAGGTGCTGGCTGTACATTCAGTGTGATCTAAAGTTATGCTAATTGGGTTCATAACAATCTTTCTGGGTATTTTTACATTTTTGTTTAGCTTGTGGAAAAGACACAGTCTCAATATATCGACCTGAGGGACGACTCTGTGCAGTTAGAAGACGGTTGGTTTAACCTGCTTGTCTGCTCCCTTGTCTTGGCTCTGGATTGTCACAGATTAACTAGGCCTTTTCTGAGACTGTGCTGCAAGAAACGAGAGCAGCACCTTCCCAAGTGGGATGGATACCGTCCTGCCCTAACAGGCCAGATTTACCCTCAAAACTACTCGAATTACCTATAAAGCCAACGTTGTTTTTGGAGCACCATCTTAATAACTAGCTCGGTGAACATAACCTGCTGTAATGCTGCATTTCAACCCACCTCTTTTAAGTTTTGATAGCAGGAAGTGAGTTGTCTTATTGTCAGTGGTGAAAAGGTGTCATAGTAGTCAATGATACAAAACACACAGGGGTCAACATTAAATTTTCCTACACAGTTCTAATTTATTTCAAACTCTACAGTATGTGCGCACACACACACACACACACACACACACACACACACACACACACACAGAAAGAGAGAGAGACCCTGACACAGAGTGGCACTTGCCTCTAGAACAATGTTTCTGTATCTCCCAGACAGTAATATTCTCCAAAGAGCACTCTTGCAGCTTTTCTGTCTGGTCAGTGAACTCTGAAACACAAAGAACTTGCTTTAAGAGCCGAACATACAAGATGCTATACCAAACGAGCCACGACACAGAAGCATCTAGTGGAAAATATATGGGTGGCATTCTTAAAATTTTTATTCCAGAATCATAAATAAAAAGACTTTCGAGATTGCCAATGCATTCTGACTGAGCGTGGTTACATTTCGAGTGGTGAATGAAGTGTGAACTGTCTCATGTGTCCAGCAGTCCCCTGAAACAGATGTGAGAAAATAAGCAAACAACAAAATAATTATAATGAGCAGCTTCACAAACACTCTAAATATGGCCTTTGTGTTGAGAATATTTAAATGTGTTAAGTGGCAATAACAAGTCCAGTTCAAATATCGCACTCTACTTGATGGATGATTTCGCTGGCTGATAGCACACACTGGACACTCCAGGATACTTGTAGGCATCATGTCATGGCCGAGGGTTAACCATGTTTTGTAAATCTAAAATACTATAAACGTTTCTTACTATAGTAAGAGTATATGTACACTACCAGTCAAAAGGTTTTGCACACCACCTTTCCAATTATTTCATGAGCCTCAGATGTATGCAACAGGACAATGACCCCAAAACACACATCCAGATTGTGTCCGAACTATTTACGAAAGAAAGAAAAGAAGACGATTTGAAACTCATGGCCTGGCCAACACAATCACCTGACCTGAACTCGATGGAGCTAGTTTGGGATGAATTGGACTGGATGGTCAAGGTGAAGCAGCCAATAAGTGCATCACTCCTGTGGACAATGCTCCAGGAGGGTTGGAAAGAATTTATTAAACAGTATTTAATTTGTCTTGTAGAAAGGATGCCTCGAATTTGCTTTGCTAATAGAGGAGGCTATAACTGATGAATTAAGCATATGACCAATTTTCTTAGTAATAAAGATACGTGAATTTATTATTTCTTAGCAAAGATTGCTGAGTGTCTAGAATTTCTTTGGTAAAAATTAAGTAACACTGCCAATGTAGAAACTCTTAGTGTGTGCAAAAACTTTTGACGGGTAGTGTACGCATGTACCTTAATATGTTTTTTGAATTGAGTGTAACGTTCGTTGTTAGTGTTTATACTTCTATTTTATGTGTGTTTGCAGCAATGGTATCTAAATAAAAACCTTTGGCCAAAGGAATTAAAAACCCAAATTTTGACACGAAAATGGTGTTACTTATTTTTGGTATACTGGGACCTGTTCCTCTAAAACCAAAAAAGTAGTCTACAGAGCATTTATTCCACTGTTAAAGCAAAAACTGGTTTAGGAAATGGCTATTTTAGGCTGGAATATTAGTGCCGTTTAGTGCTTAAAAAGAACAGCCAAAAACTTTAATTAACAGCCATACACATTGTAAAAATTACTAATGATTAAATTAATGATATTACCATATTTGAAAACATAGCAGTTTAAAGCAGATTAAGATCTACATGTGTGAATGATGGAAGATCACTGATACCAGAACTGACAATGCATGTCCATCAACAGAGCTCACCTTATAGCTCAATGACTCGCTTTCCTTGGATTAAGTTTGCATTTTTTCCAGAATGATAATGCCTGCCATATTCAAAGGTCGACTGTGCGCAAAGGATTCAGTTGATTGCAGCCAACTGAATGTCCCTCCCTAACCGATCCCTTTCCAAGAGTGTATTAGAACATGAGGTGGCTGTCACGTTCCCAGATCATACTTTCAGTGCTTACATTGATGCTTGATTGCTTTTTCTATTTTTAACATTTTTTTTAAAATAATAAACATGATCCTTCATTTTTCAAAATTTGCATTCTCAAACTTGCTACCAGCACCAGCAAATATTGATTCCTAGTGTTGTAGTCAAGACCACCTTATCCGAGACCAAGACCTGACCAAGACCAGAGGGGGTTGAGACCGACACAAGACCAAGACTCTGAGGGGCCGAGAACGAGAAAAGACCGAGACCAGGGCTGGCCAAGACCGAGTCTAGACCAGACCAATGGGCATTTTACACCGCATGACTAATAACACTAGCTAGCACAACTTAAACCTATTTTATCTTTCTTTGTGCTTCTTTCTATGTGATGGTAAAAGTTTAACATTGATTTACATGTGAATTCTTTGTGGGATTGATATCCAAATTTGATTACAGACAATATTGCTGACATCTCCCAGATAAGGACAACTTCACCTGTGTTCTTGGCCAGTGCGTGTGTGAAGGGGGCGGGTCGGATAACCGCGGTCGGCACTAACATCATTGGTTGCACTTGAAGTAAGAAGTTATCCAATCCGACATTAAACAGCTCATTAATAATAATAGTCTCTAAGCCATGGTCTCGGCTGGTCTCGAAATAAAATTCCGAGTCCTCTTTTCCCGAGTCCATGAGAAGACCGAGTACAAATGCGGCCGAGTCCGAGACGAGACCAAGACCTTCAAAAACTGGTCTCGAGACTATTGAATCCTCTTCTTTCTTCTTCTTTGTCTTCCCTTCCTCTTATTCATCTTCCTTCTGGTGCTGTCTTCCAGATTCACCCTGGCACTTGAAAAAATGCAAAACGCAGAAGGCGCTCTCTAGAGGTTTGTCCATTCTGGGCTAGTGTAGCAGTGCAACATGGCGGCTCCGTGGCCGAGAGCCTGTGCCCTATGTAGATATAAAGGGCTCATTATAAGCTTACGAAAACAAAATGATTCATAGTTACAGGTAATTATTCACTAATGAGAACATACTTATGAATACTGTATTTCATTTCTTTTAGTCGATCCCCTAAATTCTACATACTGGACCTTTAATGGCTTCAGTAGTGTCCATAAATGAGTCTGGATTGGGTCCCCGTCTGTTGGAATGCTCTGCTGTAATCTTTTAAATGAGACTGGATAGTGATGTGCAGCTGGCTGCAACGAATGCACACTTTTGTGCAGCACTGAGCACGAAGGAATTCATTATGCCCTTACCTTAAATGTTATTTAGCTTTAAAAGACGACAAAAAACCCCTTGGGGAAATTATTTACACTGGTTAGGAGTGGGATTACAGAAAACATTCCTGTGCACTGTTATACAATTCATACAAAGTGATATCAAAGTGTTATTGTTCCATTTTTACAAAAAAAACAAACAAACAAACAAACAAAAAAAAATCAGCTTAGAATTACATAATGTGCAGTTGCCTGTAGAATTGGTTTCATATAGCCTGATGGATATTTTTAATATTTTCAACTTAACAAAGTAGATTTGGTCTGCTTTTGTTACAGTCTGCCTGCATTTCTTTACTGTATGCCTCACAGTTTTTCCACCTCTCCAACAGCTCCCCACTACCCCTAGTAGATATTGCTTAGTCTCTGTTGTGATTAATAGCATTGCATCTTATTGAATTGTGGTGAAAATTTTAAAGGGCATGGTCAGGTTAAACAACAGTAACCAAACTGACTTTCCAAGACTGATTCCCAAAATAAAGGTCCAGGGGGGAAAAAAAAGTAAATAGTCTGCCTACTAACGAAACATCATCATGCAACCTAACCTAAATACTAAGACAAATCAAAGACATTAGAAGTGACATTAGAGGTTTTATGTAGTAAAAATCTTAAATGTTTTTTTTTTTTTTTTTAAATAAAATAGCTTTTTATAAGTGATTAGTTTGTTAGCTCATTAGCTCTTAGATATCTTCTATTAGCTATACTTTAAATTCCAATTCATTCAACAGACTTCTTAAATAATTAAAAACAAATTAATGTATATATTAGTGATTCATGGTGGTGTTATAAATGCAACATTGATTACCGATGTAGTTTGAGGACTTGCTACACTGGAGTGGTGCTTCATTATAGCTATTAATTCAAATGGACCGTGATCCCGTCAGGTAAGGGAATACTAATCTTCCTGCCACTAGAAAAAAAGAGATGAATGCATTTTGCATGCTGTACGGTAAACTTAGGTATAGGAAAAAGTTAGATAAAGCAAAAAGTCTCAAAGCCTTATAAATGTGCTGTTAGTGAAAATAGCACACAAGATTTATGAGATTTTATTTACACAATGAGCCTTTAACAAAATTTCAAATCGGAGCCCAATGATTCTAACATCTGGCTATTTAGACTGCATCACTTTCTACATTTTGATTAAAAGTTAGCTACTGAACTTATTGCTAATGTAGGCTTATATTGTAGACCATAATGATGTTTAGACATGTAAGTTGGCACCTATAAGTACAGGATAACTAATGGTTAAACAATAAATAGATACAAGTCAGTCTTCTTGAGGCAGATTAACCAGTCAACATCATGTCTGCATTGTCGAGTGATACTTATTTAAAATTAGGATTAATTTTTGAAATTATTAAAAAAAATAATAATAATAATTAAAAAAAATATCTCTATCCCAACAAGGAAGACGTAGAAATAACCGTTCAAGCAACTTTACCAACTCTGTTTATTTCTGCTCAGGTGAAAATAAATCCTCTTTCTGTCTGGCTTCTTCAGGTACAGAGATGTTTGAGGTTTTTTTTTTTTTTCTTCTTTTTATGCGATCTCTTACTATTAAGTAAAAAGAGTGGGTGTCAAATCATGCCACACACATTCCTTAACCAAATGAAATAACACTGAAATCCTTTCTTCACGTTTTTCTTCACTGGAATCAATCAATCCCTTTTTCTTCACTACACTTTGAATGAGCCGGCAGAGAATGTTTTAAAAAAAATGTTTTTGTCATAAATAAATTATATTGCTTATATAT
>JAOVYU010000067.1:14461152-14474578 GCA_025674565.1 Synodontis membranacea
TGTTCCACTAATGAGCAGTATCTGCTGTGCTCTGTGTGTGTGTGTGTGTGTGTGTGTGTGTGTGTGTGTGTGTGTGTCCGTGTGGGATTTGTGTTTGATTGTGTATGAACTCTGACGTTGCAAGATAGCAAGGCAAGTAAACAAGGCCCACACAGTACTTGTTAAACTGGAAGTCTATGGGAGATCCTGATCTCCTGCCTCTGTGGATAATGGCTTATGATATGCTTTGTTTGTTTGCTCTTGTTTACTAAGAGTTCATGAAGGGAAGTTTTGGATGAGGTGTGCTGCAATAGCAACATAGACAGAGAGGGGAAATATTAATGTGGAGGAGGGGAGGAGAGATTTCTGTGTCCGAACAGAGGGTGAAAGAGGCTATGCTACTATGTCAAATAAAATAAAAATAGGAAGAGCTATCTGGGAGAACTGAGAAAAGTAAAGAGAGAAAAAAAAAAAAAAGTATTAATATCTCAGTCAAGATGTAATTTTAGTACCTTGCTGGGGCCTCCAACTGCAAGTTGAGTAAAATTTAAAATGCAGTCGTTCAGTGATAATTACTTTTAATATGTACTTCCTTAATTAGTTCTAAGAAGGTATTTGTCACATATAAGTAGAAGCTGTGCAGGAAGTCAGAGGGCACTGAGCTGACAGTCAACCCCTACTCTTGGATGCCTTTTTTTTCTCTTTACTTGATAAAAAAAGAACATCACAGGGGGTGCTTTCCTTTGTCTTTCCTCATTGTTGAATTTTCATTGCTACTTGACGTGGAAATTGGATGGTGACAAAGAGAGGTTACCTGACTATCACTTTATATTCCATCAGTGTCTCGGTTAATTCCAAAATCACATGCACAAGCATGCCTGGAGCAGTGGGTCACGTATTTTGCCTAATCTTGATTATGTTCCGCCCTCGTGAAATGCATTTGTTTATTGAGTGCAATCAGACCTGATTTCACAGACTGGGTTTCATTTTACAAACTACATTACTGATTAAGGTAACGTCACATGCACTTTTCAGCTCTGTAAGTGTAAGCTGATGGTAGAAATTCTGACTAGCGATGCATAATTAAGTGGTATGGAATCAAAGAAAGTCATTAGCAAAACCAGCACCCAACCCCCTCTTCTTCCAGCGGCAGTAGTGATGGGAGAATGAAAAGATTGTGCCATACTCATCTCTTCTCACTACACTCGAACAACACACTCACTTCCATGCTACTGTCATCCATCTGCACCAGACAAAACACTGAGACGAAAACTAACAGATTACCATATCCATGGAAACAACAGGAAAATCCTTTGCTGTCTCATGCAAAGCACTGTCTTGTGCATTTTTTGGAGTTACAGTTAGGCCTACTCAAAATTCTGCTTGTTATGAATTTAATAGACTTGTCGTCACTATGATGGCCAATTAGCTTAATGCCTTACTAAGACATAAAATGCAGTTTTAATTAGATTTTAATGAAACCTAAAGATGCATGTCCATCTTACAGCTACTGGTTGCAGACACTAATCAACTCCAGTCTTCTGTCAGACAGGACAACAGGAGCATGACCAAGCAGAGGAGAGACATATCTGTGCTGTTCCTTGCCTGCATCCGAGTTTCTGGCAGGAGCCTGGCTGTGCATGTTAAATCTGTCAAAGCAGATAAGCAGCAGAATAAATCCAATTCTCCACCAATGTGGCTTTCCAAGATTTCTTCCAATTAAGCATATAGTACATACTAGATTCTAAAGCTGTATACTTTATCTCATTACTTAAGATTGAAGCTATGATGAATCTGAAAAAACTTTAATTAATTACATTTTCCAAATTGATTAGTGCATCAAACCTTTGATGCTGTTTCACTTAATGATACTATTCCCCAGATACAAATTATACTTCTGGCTCATTCTTTTTCCCAGCAAGAGGATGGCACTTGATGGAGTCAAATTGTTCCCTGCAGAGCTTAGATGAGTTCTGGCGTGACAAGAATCTGCTTCATGCATATGTCAAGTACAAGAAATGCTTATAATGAACAATGACAAGGATGTGGACTTGGACATGCTCACACAAAGCCATAATTAAAAAAAAAAAAAAAAAAAAAAAAAACAACTTGGCCAATGGATTTAGATTTAGAAGTAGAATCTCAATGGATAACAAAGTAGTTCGTAGCTATATAAGAGAATTGTGGTCATAGGTGAGGAAAACTACTCATGACCAGTGGTGGAAAGTGTGCAACATACAGTACGTACACTGACTTGAGTAAAAGTAGAAATTACTTTTTTTTTTTTCATGTCTACTATTGACACTATTGTTCTATATCTAAGAAATGCATTGCAGAATAATTATGTTGTCTAACTAATTGAGATATGCGGTGAAAAACCACCATTCCAACAACCTATAAAGGAATGTTACATTAGCTGTCTAACTGGGCTAAGTGCTCTTTTAAAATGTAAATGAGTAGTTATTAAGTATCTACATGTTGCATCAAGAACATTGCATAAGGAGGGAAGGAACCTGTCTGTCAATAAGATTCATACATAAAAGGGATTTCTTTAAAAATAGGACCATATTTTGATTATTTATCCTTCTCATAAAATAAACTTCTCATTAAGTAAATATTCAAGACAGAATATAGCACCATTCCTGAAGCTGATGCTAGAACTGTCAGACAGGTTTGAGATTTAAATCCACACATACAGTATTGTGCAGTCTTAGGCACATGCAAAGATATTTTGTAAGTAAAGATGGCTTCAAAAAATAATGAAATTAAATCTTTCTACTTCAGTGAAAAATATTGCAACATGCAGTAAACAGAATTAAACTAAACAAAGTCAGTATTTGGTGTGATGACCCTTTGCAAACAAAATTAATAATAATAATAATAATAATAATAATAATAATAATAATAATAATAATAATTGGGAGCCTAAGACTTTTGCACAGTACCACCTAAATATGGGTTAGGCATCTGTTGGATCCTATCTGTGAGACAAAAGATCCAGTATGATAGTAAGAATCTGTGATGCACATAGAATTGAAAAAGGACCCATTAAGGGAAAGTTATGGTTGGAAAGCTCATTAGGGCAAAATTACATTTGAAAAACAGCCTCCCAGTTGACTGTCAGACTCTCCGATTTATACTTATGAGGTGGACAGTGATATATATTGACCAACATGTCTGTAAATACACCAATATTTTCTGATTTATTCATCAGGGCATTTTTAGAGTACAGGTTATTTGTAAAACTTAGGACAGCAGTGAATTGCTATTGATTCGTTTCTAATTTAATTCTCCCAGTTGTGCTGCTTAGGGCCGTCTGATTTCCCCTGCAAGAGCCTGAGCAAAATGCATGAAAATATCTCAGTGTGCTCTGTGTGCAAATATATATGACCCCTGATGCTTCAATTACCTCTTGATATTCTCTGGCCAGGTTCTTGCAGTGAATTTTCCCTGGCATGATGTAAGCCTATGGGTTTTAGCCACTCCTGAGCACTTGGAAGTGCCCCCCCCTCACCTCCCAGATGCCTGTCCTCTCCACATGGACATGCAGTTCCATGGAGGCCATAAACAAACCTCTCAGTTTGGGGCTGAAACAGCTGTTGCAGTTGCAGAGCCACATTCAAAATGCTCACACTTCACTGTGACCAAGAGATGGAAGAGGGAGGGAGGAGAGGTGTTGGCACATCTGAGTGAGAGAGAACCTTAATCCATCACCTCCAACTGATTGTGTAGAAGAGTGCCCGAGTCTGGCAGGGCTCCACTTATATCTAAGCCTCTGCGTGATGTATGTACGTGTGTGGTGCATTCATTTGTGTCTGTTAACCACCGTTCTAATGTTTGAGTGCATAGCAGGTTTTTTTGAAGGTAGCCCAAATGTGTATTTGAATAGCTTTGTTTTGAGCATGCCCACTAGTGAGCATGACAAATCTGTGTGTCTGTCCCCTCAAGCACATTAGCATTTGCGATTATTTGATCTCAATCATGCTGAATGTAGCTGACAGAATTAAAATCACAGTGGCAAATGTCAAAATCACACACATCGCTTATAAAAGGCAACAACATCACTTTTTGCTTGGAGCGATCTGAAAATGCCACCATGTGTAAGGCTTTAAGCATCAAGGTCATGAGGAAAAGTAAATGTTTTTGGCTAGCCAGATTAGTGGATGAAGATTATGGCTAATAACAACAGATATGGAAAATTTATATTTTGGCAAAAGGGGTAAAATGTATACTGGTGATGGCCAATATTGCCATAGAATTGCCAAAATTGCCATAGTCCAGAGCATCTCTGAGCTACTTTAGTGCCTATAGGACAGCACCTCTGGGAGTCTAGAGTGTTAGCACTACCGGAAAATGCGCTGTGATGTGACTAGCCCACTCATACCTAGGAAAACACAATCTTTTTGCTTCTTATCCATAGCCATCTGATGCAAGCCACAGGCATTCAGCTCAATGCATTCAGTTTAATTCTCGGGCCCATCCCAAGTCCCTGTAATGAGTGCAGCAGCAGCAGTCTAATATGGAGTTTCTGCCTGCTTAATTGGCTAGCATGCTTCTGAGCCAACCACAGAAGGAGACTCCGTAGATACATTTCCAGAATAGCACAAAAATAGAGGGAGTTAAAAAATTCAGCTCCAACAGGCAACAGTCCCTTGAGAAATTTCACATCTGCTCATCTCGCCTATACCACTCAGGCTTTGTCCATGCAGCATAAGCGAGATCAGCCACATGTGAAAAGGTTGCACTGGCAATAATATCCATGACTGTGGCGCATGGGCCTGGGACATTTTTTATACTCTGGACTCTCACAACAGGTACTATATACTGTAGCATAGGTTATCGGTTTCAGAAAGAAAGTAGCTAACAAACTCTTTTCCTTGCTATAGATTAATGTATCAACCTGAGTTTTAGATGCGCAATCGCATGGGCCACTGTAAATTTAATTCAAGCTTTTGCCTCTAGTACTGCCCCTGTTACTATCACTCAAGCCAGAAGAGGGAGCTGTCAGTAAGAGTGTACAGAAAGTTTATGATGACTTTAAAAGGCCAGCAGTTATGTTGCTAAATATATGCTCTAATTTGAACCCAACCCAGACTGCAAAAATGCCATAAACATATGTCATGTGTTTCATTTCGCCTGCAGTCACTACCTTGTCCCAGATTTAATTAAATGTTGACAATATGAGGCATGTGTGAAGCCTTTAGCCATCAACAACTTAGAATCCAACTACTGTACTCCCAAAAGCTTTATGATGGGGAGAAAAATAGCATTAAGCATTCCCCACTACATATCATTACTTTGCTATGACATTAAAAATACTGGAAATCCCCATATTGTATAAGTCCCGTCTTTGGGGCAACCTTTTACCAACAAGGCATGTGTAGAAATAAAGAGAAACTGCCTGATCTTTTTTTTTTTAATTATAAAAGATTTAAGGATGAAGGTTTCTATAAACCTTCTTCAACCTATAAACCTTCTTTAACCCTCATCACAACCTCATCCATTTTTCAACTTAGGCCCCCACCTCACAAATATTCCTCCCCAGTTTCTCATTATCTCTGTAATCACAATTTGGTTAACAAAACCTTGTGCAGAAACCCTACATTTAAAAGCAAAATAATTCCAGAATCACGTGTCCACCATTGTCTTAGGCACATGCAAAGAAATGCTGCAAAGTCTCAAAAATAATGAAATTAAGTTTCAGCAATAAATAAAATTAGATCTTTCTGTTTACAAGAAAAATACTACCAGAGCCTTCATTATCCTTTTTGTCGGAAAAGTGGTCTTTATGTAATACAGTGCCATGCAAAATTCTTAGACATCATTTTTTAGTACAAATATTGTTACAGATGTTTATTTTAGGAAATCTGCATTATTGAGTCAGTAAAAAAAAACTATTTAACTATCGCAAGCATTACTTTTCCAATAAATTTGTATCTGGAAAATGTTTGCATGTCAGTAAAGAAAACAGTTAAAAAAAAAAGAAGAAGAAGAAGAGAAGAAAATGTGACAGTCAGACTCAGTAAAACGTACCGGCTTATTTGGTTATTTTGTTAAAATTCTACAAATTGTACCTGGGTCTACTGTTTAAGAAAAAAGGAAGGGAAAGGAACATCACATCACATACATACTTAGTTTAGTTCATTGCTGTTTACTGCATGTTGTAATATTTTTCTTTTAAATAGAAATATTTGAGGCTTGTTCATTAGGGGATAAAGATTCATAAATAAAATACATAAGTGGAATTTATATATTTCTGTAAAGCTGCTTTAAGACAATGTCCATTGTTAAAAGTGCTATGCAAAAAAAAAAAAAATCATTATTTTTTTTAAACTCATCTTTACTTTACTGCATTTCTTTGCATGTGCCTAAGACTTTCTCACGGGACTGTAGTCTTCTCTTCAAAAATGTAGAGCAGGAGGGAAGCTAAAAAGAGAATTGTGCTGAATAATGTGAGCTCCTTCTCCTGGACTCAATTTCAGCTGAGACACATCTGATTATATGTTGTCCATATTCTTGAAAGAGACACGGATAGTTTGCATATTTGCAGTCATTGACTTCTCATGTCTTCCTGTCTAAAATGCTTTGTGGGGTAATGGAGGACCAGGTGGCAAGGATTTCACAGATAGGCTTAGTTTCATCAGCTCAATTCTATAAGGGTCTTTTCTTGATCATTATCTTGTCAGCGTGCATATTCACAGTTTTACTTAATTGGCACTAATATTTTTTTCAAGATGGGTTATAATAAAAGTGATTAGGTAATGTCTTTGCAGGAAATAGAGTTTTAATTCAAGCGACTTGGCAGAAAGGCCAAATAATGCATATAGTCATAAAGATGAGAATTTTACACACTTGACCAACTACCATGCTTACAGACTTCAGAATGGAATGCGCTCAATACCACTGATGAATAGTCAATCTGTTTGCTGCATATATTGCAAAGGAAATGCATTTCAGCTCAAAATGAGATTTTGAATAGTATTCAGCTGTTAGTTTTTTTTTTTATGACCGTATAGTTTTTACACTCTTGAGAAATTATGCTTTGCTGTTGACATTTAAAAAAAAAACAGTGCACTATACACCAGCTTGGAATGTGACACAATGTCAGGTTCTTTCTCCTCTGAAGGGTTTGTGCAGAACCCTGGCCTGTCTGGCTGACTGCTAGGCTTGGCAGTTTGTGAGTGAGCAAAGCAAATGCCATCCTTTTTCTTGTTTGTATTTACAGCAGCCTGAATGCCTTGTTTTTACCTTTTATCTTAGTGGTTTTGAACAGCACCTGCACCTGAATCGGTGCCACGCTTACATGGTGGTGAGTCAGAGAAAGGATCGACTGCAGTCCTGTCTCTTATCTCTCACTCCCTCCATCTCTCTGCCCCACCCTCCATACAGCTGCCGAAACACTCTTCAGAAACAGCTTTATGCCGCAATGGTACAAATCATACAGCACTCTCCAGCTCTGCCAAAATTACAAGTGGGAGCTCTGTCAGACAAAAAAACATCAAATGTATTCTGATATTTAATAAGACTGACTACTGAAGAATAGAGGAATAATGTTGGTGTTCTACTGGATGACAGCTAATGGTAATATCCTTCAAAACAGGACAATAGTGAGCTGTATTAGATTATAAAGGGACAATTATAACTGTTTTTCTTTTTCTTTTAACTTGCTATTATATTATTTTCTTCTGTATATTCTAAGAAGAAGTTGTGGTGGGAAGAGGAATCACTGACTTGAGCAAAAGCAGTGACTATTTACACACATCAGAGTAAATTAGTCATTTGATGAAAAGCTACTTGCTTTACAATCATTTCTTTACAACTTACTTGTTTATATTTCAACAAATGACACAACTAACTACAAAAGTCTACTTTCCATTCCTTTTAAGGTTAACTAATCAAGGGAGTTAAAAGCACTTTTCTATATATGTATGTATGTATACTCTATTGCAGCTCAAAAAAAAATTTGAATATCATTAAAAAGTGCATTTCTTGTAATGTTATTCAATAAGCAAAACCTTCAAATATTTCATATTAATTACAAATAAAGTTTTACAAAATTACAAAAATCCAGTATCTCAAATTATTTTAACATTTCCTAAGATCAATCAAAATAGGATTCACAATACAGAAATGTCCTACGTCTGAAAAGTATGCTCATTCATACAGTCAGTACTTGGTTGGGGCTCCTTTACCACAAAATTACTGCATCAATATGGCGTAGCATGGAGACAATCAGCTGGTGGCATGGCTGAGGTGTAATTGAAGCCCAGATGGAAGCATGGAGTGCTTAAAATGCTGTAGATGTAGATGCTGCTTTGACTTCGGACTTGATGAAACACAGTGGACCAACACCAGCAGATGACATGGCACCTCAAATCATTGCAGACTGTGGAAACTTCACACTGGACTTCAAGCACCTTGGATTCTGTGGATCTCCACTCTTCCTCCAGATTTTATGACCTTGATTTCCAAATGAAATGCAAAATTTACTTTGGACCACTGAGGAACAGTCCAGATTATTTTCTCCTTAGCCCAGGTAAGACGCTTCTGATGTTGTCTCTGGTTCAGGACTGGCATGATTTTAGGAATGCAACAGTTGCAAACCCTGTGTGTGGTGATTTTTGATGCACTGACACCAGCTTTCAGTCCACTCCTTTTTCTTGAATTGACATTTCTTGACAATACTTTCAAGGCTGCAGTCACCCCTGTCACTTTTACACATTTTCCTACTACACTTTTCCCTTTGTAAAAAGTATGTGAACCTCTAGGATTAGCAGGTAATTTGAAGGTTAAATTAGGGTCAGGTGTTTTCAATCAATGGGTTGACAATCAGGTGTGAGTGGGCACCCTGTGTTATTTAAAGAACAGGGATCTATCAAAGCATTGACATGGAAGTGTATCAGGACACCAATAATGGAGATTACCGAGGACCTCAGAAAAAGGGTTGTTGATTCTCATCAGGCTGGAAAAGATTATAAAATCATCTCTAAAGCATTTGGACTCCACAATAAATAGTAAGACAGATAATGTACAAATGGAGGAAATTTAAGACCATTATTACCCTTAGAAGGAGTGGTCGACCAACTAAGATCAGTCCAAGAGCAAGGCATGTGAAAGTCAGACAGGTCACAAAGGACCCCGGGGTAACTTCTAAGCAACTGAAGGCCTCTCTTGCACTGCCTAATATTAATGTTCATTTTTAAGTCCACCATCAGGAGAACAGTGAACAACATTGGTGTGCATGGGTTGCAAAAGCGTTGCAAGGAGAAAGCCACTGCTCTCCAAAAAGAACATTGCTGCAGTTTGCTAAAGGTCACGTGGACAAGCCAGGAGGCTGAGATGAGACCAAAATAGAGCTTTTCGGTTTAAATAAGAAGCTTTATATTTAGAGAAAAAGCAAAACACTGAATTCCAGCATAAGAACCTTATCCTGTCTGTTAAACATGGTGATATTAATATCATGGTTTGGGCCTGTTTTGCTGCATCTGGGCCTGGACGGCTTGCCATCATTGACAGAACAATACATTCTGCATGATACCAGCAAATACTAAAGGAAAATGTCAGGACATCTGTCCATGAACTGAATCTCAAGAGAAAGTGGGTCATGCAGCAAGACAATGATCCTAAGCACACAAGTAATTCTACCAAAGAATGGTTAAGGAAGGATGAAGTTAATGTTTTGGAACGGCCAAGTCAAAGTCCTGACCTTAATCCAATTGAGATGTTGTGGAAGAACCTGAAGCGAGCAGTTGATGCAAGGAAACCTGCCAACATCCCAGAGTTGAAGCTGTTCTGTAAGGAGGAATGGGCTAAAATTCCTCCAATCCGATCTATATATCCTAGCTATAGAGTATAATGATCACATCATTCATGAGAGTTACCTATACACTGTAGCAGCACTTACTGATGATATAATCAAACTACTGAAGACATAATCTACAAAAGAAGGAATGGCTGCTTCTTTCTTTCATCAAACTGACACCTCTTTAAGTGTGATACAGAGTTAAATAATAGCAGCCCTCTGCTATGTGACATGTCACATGTGGGTTAAATGCAGAGAAACAATTTCCCTCCAGGGATTAATAAAAGTAATTATTATTATTATTATTATTATTATTATTATTATTATTATTATTATTATTATTATTATTTCCAAATTTGGAAAATATTTGGCTAGTTAGTCTAGCACACTCAACTAGCTAATAGCTTAAATGTATATGTTTCTGTTGGTTGGATGTTCACAGGTTTTGGCTTACATATTTTGCAGACCATTTTCATGCTGTTTCATCTGAAGCATTAAAAGCTGAAGATACTTGATAAATTGGGCAAGGGATGCTCATCTGTCTCCAGTTTCTCAGACATGACTAAGCATTTGGCACCTTAGGTGTAGAGTTTTGGCAGGAAATTGCTTTAATTTGATTGGTCCTTGAAATGTAATTATTTCAAATGAAAAATATTGTCTTAATTGGTTTCTACTCTTCTGGGATGAAATGCTTTTTTTTTTTTTTTTTTTTTTGCCTTGTAACGTTGATCAAAAATAAAATGCAGGAAGTTGATTTTTTTTTTTCTTTTGTCACGTAAAAGTACTATGATTTAATTGTATAAATGAAAAAGTGTCATTGCAATGATCTTCACCTTTCACCTAACGCAACTACAAGCTGTGACCCAACCCAGCAAAATGTGTCAGAGTGACACTTGTGGGGATTTTGTTCAGCCCTTACAAGGAAAACTGCTTTGATTCTCTGCTTTGAGATTAGGTTAGTGTTAGGTGTAAGCATTGCATCAGCTGCATTAACAATAATGTCAACAGAAGGTTGACAAGGACTCTAAGACAAATGAGTGTGTGATATAAACAAAAACAAGCATCGTGACTGTGACTCATTTTGTTGGATCCGGTCAGATTTATGACAACTTTGCCTGCTGTCTAGCATCCAGCTCACTAGCTAATATAAAAAAAAGAAAGAGAGACAGAGAGAGATGAATAAGAAAAACATTACAGACCATGTGAAACAATTATTACATCTAGTGGTAACGGTCCTGTTTGCACCCCCCCCCCTCCCCACCCACCCAACATGCTGGAAAGAAACAATTCAGTGAGCACACTGCGACGTCTCCATGTCTTTTCTGACAAGTCCAGGCATTTGGAACCTGCTACTACGTTCATGAACTATTCACAAACAGAAGGTGCTCCCTTCCGATAAGTCTTTGGTGCTAGAAGATAATTTCTAGCAAATCCCTGGGCTCGGCTTTGACAATGACATTGTCAGGGGGAAAAAAAAGAAACCTTTGAGTTGAATGTTTGTGCTTTCCAAACTAAAGTACAAAGAAGCTTATCTGCTCAATTATGATTACCATTTTAATAGCTTTATTTTGAAGGTAGAACTTTGTTGCTTTACAAAGCACTTGAAAGATGGAAGGCATTGGGTTTGGCATCAGTGCAGTATACGAGTGTGTTTCCTGGAAGAGATCTCATTTATTCAGCACACTTATCTATGTATGTTTTTACTCCACCAACACAAGATCCATTTTGCAGTCTCAAAATGAGATTTTGAAGGGACATTGAACATAGGAACATATTTGCACTGCATAGCAGTTTCATATGCAAACAGCAGAGGCCGCGGCCATCAGTCAATGTCTTTCAGAGCTAAATCACCTTCTTTCGAACCCCTTACACAAACAGGGCTGCACTGGCAGATATGAATATGTACTGGCTGTGTATGTAACGAAGAGTCAGGGTTTTGTTTATGTATTTTTTTTTTTTTTTTTTTTGCTTTTTGAGAGAGAGGAAGAGAGAGAGATTGATAGATAGGGGAGAGAAGAATTGGAGGAATATTGGTCTGGAGACTGGGCTCATCACAGCCTTTGAGTCCATCAATAACAGTGAGGAGATTTGTCAGGGCTGATTGGGACACAAAAATGTGTTTCCCTGGAGTGTTACAGAAGGAAGACCTGTGTGCATATTGTGTGTTTCATTTGTGTCTGTGTGTAGTATCGCTCACAAAAATAAGCATAAAATAAAACATGATTCGGAAATCTATGTTGCTAGGTACGTCTTTTATTAAATGTTTAGTATTATTATTATTATTTTGAACACCTACATAGGATTATTTATTAACAGAAGTAGCCCAATTAATTTTGATGCGACTATAAGTCGTATTATCTGTTCAAGCTGTTTATTTTGTTATTTGTGAATGCCAAGATTCCCATGATGGCTATGGGACATTTTAACTACAGAATTTTAAACTTTAGTTTAAGTTATATATACGCCGAACTAAGTAATCTTTTGTTATCCATTATCTCTAACTTATAATCCTAGAACATAGTAATACCACATACACAAAATCTGTTACACAATTGAAGGAAAAGTCCACAGTGGATGGCTTGCATATAATCTTGATCATTATCGTGTGATCTTCAACTGTGCATCTTTTGTAAGCAAAATGCTGTGTTGAGAGATTCGCCTGAACTTTCATGCTAATACCACCTTTAAAACTGTTGTGCTTGTCATCTCGTATCTTGCTAAGTAGTTGAGCCGAGGCTATGCCATATCTCAGTACAGCTGTGGCGTGTACTAGTGTTGCATTGTATCTGGAGCTTAATGTTTGCTGTCTCATCTGCTTCTACATTGGATTCCTCATTAATGACATTAAACGTCACTAGAAAATGGGGATTGAGAAAAGGGGCTTACAGAACAATAAAAATGCCATCCCTAGGAGTATCCATTAGATATCACAGTAAACCTGTATCAAAGTTAATAATACACTACCAGTCAAAAGTTTGGACTCACCTTGTCATTCAATGGTTTTCTTTATTTTTTATTATTTTCTACATTGTAGATTCATATTGAAGACATCAAAATGATGAAGGAACGCATATGGAATTATGCAATAAACAAAAGTGTTCAACCAGAATTTGCTTTATATTTTAGTTTCTTCAAAGTAGCCACCTTTTGCTTTGATGACAGTTTCGCACACTCTTAGCATTCTCTCAGACAGATTCATCAGCTATTCACCTGGAATGATTTTCAACAGTCTTGAAGGAGTTCCCAGAGCTACCGAGCACTTACTGACTGCTTTGTCTTCACTCTGAGTCATCAAAGCAAAAGGTGGCTACTTTGAAGAATTACACCAAAGTAAAAACATGAAAGTGTACTAGGAGTAAGTGGTAGTAGTGTAGTATTATGATACAAAGGTTGTGGTAGTATTATGGTTCAGATTTTGACACCATAGATTCCCCAAAGTACTCCATAGTAAACTATAGTGGATCTTCATAAGAGTATGTGTGTTGCTTACTGCATGTGTGAACTGAGTGTGCATTGATCAGCTGTGGTGTGAGTGTGATCAGCATAAATAAGCATAATGCAGTGAGGAGATAATGCATCAAAGCTGCATCCTCCATGCCCACACACACACACACACACACACACACACACACACACACACACACA
>JAOVYU010000067.1:14493214-14506055 GCA_025674565.1 Synodontis membranacea
AGTCTATAATCCAGTATTCCATCTTTGGCAATGAAGAGTCAAGAGCTTGTGTGTGTGTGTGTGTGTGTGTGTGTGTGAGAGAGAGAGAGAGAGAGAGAGAGAGAGAGAGAGAGTAAATGAAATCGAAGCATAGATCTATTGAAAGGCAGGAGAATGTGGAAGTGAAGTCCTACAAAGCAGAACAGTGTCACAGCTGTACCGTTTAACCTTTAGAAACATCTCACCTGTCATCTCTTTACCACAGTGGTGCAAAGCCCATGGGTCATCCCCGACACCAGGCCACAGTATTGGATCCAATGATTGCCAAGCCTCTTCACCCAATCAGACCAGCAGTGTGGATATGGCAAAATGTTGCAGGTATTTTCCTGTTTTTTTGTCTTCTACCACACTTGCTTTCTTCCACTTCCACTCAGATGAGAATCTTGCTCCTGTATCACCATATTCAAGTACAAAGATACATAAAGATACAAAGATTTTTTGTGTCAGTATTGTATATTGTAATGAACTCTGGTAAAATGCATTCCTCAATGAAATCCAAACCAAAAAAAATAAAAATCAGAACTCATTCATGATTTACAGTTGGCAGGAGGCACATGAACCAAATGTATAACTGGCATACTTCAGCCTGACAGACTGCAAATCATGTATAATGAACTATTCTGTGCTCTTCTTGGTTCCTAACAATTCAGCTATGTATTTTTTTTTTCACAGTCAAATGCATGGGCATACAACAAACACAGATTTCAATCATATTTCACATATTGTAATTTAAAAAAAAAAAAAAAATGCATATGACCATATTTTTGAATATCTTATAATGCCATCTTTGAAGCTATTTTAGCTGTGTTCTCCTTTCAGCTTTGTATCCCTGTTTTGTTTTAGTCCGTCTGCAAAACAGAAGGTATCCAATCATCGGCCTGTGTCACGATGGACACCACCCGTCTCTCGAGCAGGACACTATCTAGCTGGAGGATCAAAGGATTCTATTCATAGCTACAAACATCTCCGAGAGGTGGAGTCCACAGATGCTACATTAGAATCTCTGAGACGGTATGTATAGTAGGTCTCACCACTCTTTGATGAATTTATTCACACTTACAGAATTCCTCTAAAGCATTACAAATAAGTCAGACATGATAAGACCTGATTCTGTGAATGTGACTAAAACTAAAAGTTAAAGTGCAAATAAAAACCGCCTCAATAACATTAAAGCCTCTGAGTATGAAGTGCTTACACAAGAGATTTTCAACTGCTGTCAACATGATCCAACTTCACAGTGAGTCATACATTCATCTCACAAGCAGCTCTTTTAATTTGCCCTATTTCCATAATTTGCATTCGTAAACCGTGCACTTTGGAGTTTTGCCTTCAAGGGTTTTGATGAGCTCTTCCCAATGTCTCAGCACTAAGACACACATACATACACACAGTGAAACTTGGGTCTGGGTCTCAGCAGTAGGACACTCTGTTGGTAATTAATATAAATATTTGCATGAATCAGACTTTCTTCCTGCACTAATGCTTGATAATGCTGTTTCTGATCGTCTTCAGTCATTATTAGTACTGGTCATAATTAGGCACTGATAAACTGATGAACTTGTCTTTGGTGAGTTAGGGCTAGGGACAGGCAAACAAGTTAACACTGACCTATTTCTAGACTTAACAACTTTAAATCATCAACATCACCCCTAAACCTCCCCTGTTGCCATGGAGACACCCTCTGGTCTCCAGGAACATGGATACAGAAAGGAAGAATGAAAAGAGAGAAAGAAAAGAACAGTGAGAAATAAGGATAATGATGAGAATCGGGGATAGCCATATCGTCCTGTTACAGTGGATATCGTAGATATACTGGGAATAGTCTGGATATTTATGTGTATCTTTGTGACAGGTTAAATGCCACTAGCATGTCCTTTATGAAACTGAACTGTTTATGCCCTGTTAAGGCATTATTGTCAAATAACAACCCTGTGTGATGGTGTTAATGGCAACCATGTTGGTTTCATTAGTCATTATTTCTTTAACAATAAGGCTCCTTCGTTGAAATTCGGAATATTTTTACCCTCTCATGTTGCATGTGGATGGCTAGAGTTAGAAGAGTAGGTAATTGGGTCGAGGTCCTGCGGTTGTGCTGCTTTACAAACCATGACAGATAAAAAGCAGTCAGGTGTCTCTGGGACTTTACTTGACACAAACTTTGAATAACCTGCTTTGGTCTTTGGGGCACATACCAGGAACCGTGTTCATTATTCCAGGGAGCTGTCCCAGTTTAGAGCTGTGTGCTATCTAGGTTCTTCAGGCTGTTGTTGGACAAGGTGTGTAGGGTAGCAAATTGAAAAGCCATCCTTCAAATGAAGTAGTCCGAACGGGTATTCATCGGTTCAATACCCCAGGACCCTCAAGCTTTGATACTAATGACTTAAATTTCAGATAAGACTTTCACAGATGGGAGAAAGTCCAGAGTAAATGTTAATGCTGTCAAAGGAAGGTAGCCTGACTTATGGATTATGAACAATTACACAGAGATTTTACATTACCGCTACCTCAAAGTCAATTCCCTACTGCGAAGATGATTTAGGAATAAATTATGCATACCATGTTCTCTGGCTCAGAGTGTTTTCTCAAATGGGATAAGGGGAAAAAAAGAGTCAAGAAAAGGGAAAAAAAATAATTCACAAAAGGGCTAATCCACACACTATTTTCTCTCTCTAGGTGTCACTCCCAAAATGAAGGTAATCAGTACAGCCGCTCCTGTCTGAACATGCAAACTGAAGCCTTCGCCCAATCCAGGGAAAGGCTGACCCTGGCTCATGTTCCTTGCACTCGTCTGGATCAGGGAACAGCATTTCCTCCTCCGTCTCATCGTGCCTGCTCTGTTCCCATCATCCCCTCTGTTCAGGCATCTAACCCAGAGGACAGGGCAGAGGACCGAAGCACCACAGTGTTGCATTATAGGGATGGAGCTTCTGCTAGCCAAACACTCAATTCAAAGACTGAAATAGGGTCACTGTCAAATTGCAGCCAGGGGCCACATGCACTGGGGAATCAAAACAAACACAAAAGCCTTGTCACTTACTCGACAGCGTTGGGACCACGTACAGAGTCCACTATTTCAAAGACTGTCATCTCTATAACTGTACTGGGATCAGGGAAGGAGCGTGTGCACCACGCCTCCAATTTGTCCAAATCCACTGGAAGAATAGAGCATCAGATTGTCCAGTCCACTCATGAAGAGAAAGAACAGCAGGGGGCTGCTTTACACAGTTCACTTATCAGGAGAGAGAGAGACTGCCACCGGAGAGAGCCCAAAGGTCTCTCCAGTCTCATAGCCTCTAAGAGCTGATTGGATAAATGCATAGGACTGAAGAATTAAACTAAAACAAAAACAATGGAGTTGGAAACACTAAAATCCATGAAGGTCTATTCCTTCACTCTTACCATCCTTTTACTGACACGAGACTTACTCTTTAAACTCTTTAACTGCATTGTGGACTACAGCAAGAACTTGCCATGACAGAATTCAGAACACTGGATACCTGAAAACACAATGTGAATAAATTATGAAATGATATAATGACTGTCGTTGGGATGTTGATTTAAAGAGGCATTGAAGGAGATTAAAAAAAAAAAAAAAAAAAGATTTATATGCCACTATTTAACAAAATGCTTCTACTTAGAAACCAAATAGTGTGTCATCTCTATGTTGTTTCTCTATTGTAAAAAAAAAAAAAAAAAGAAAATATAATAGATGTCATAACTATATGTATGCCATATATGGAATATATATATGACATACAACAGGACAAAAATAAAGATGCAGAATATGATGAACAGGAAGCTTTTCATTTCCAACAGCTCTGCCATCCTAAGACATAACCCGATATAAGTTTGTCTTTTCTCTGTTTTTGCTTGAGGACGTGAAGACCGTGAGTTTGGTGCTTTATGAATAAAATCTCTATGTCACCTTGTGATTTGATCAGAGAGTGTCTCCACACATTGGCGAGTATTACACAGTGATCAATGCTCTATTTCCTGCCACCCACTCTGTGCATGGCAGACAGATATCTGCAGCTATCACTGGCACAAATCTACAAAACGTGCCAATAGGAAGATAGTCAGTCACCAGTGCTGTATCCATGGCAACAAGGACCCATGGAGTCAGATAGTCCTCACAAGCTCGAGCTGCCCTGCATCCACCAGAGCAGACTGTCAGCAGATTTAATCATTTACTTATCATCCACAAAAGTAGCTCCCCTAATTAAACCTAGACTCATTATTTTGCATCAGCTATTTTCAAACTGCAAAAAAAGGGAGCAAGGAGTTTTTAACTAGCCTATTTTTTCAGGTGAGAATGTTTTTTTTCCAGTGGACTTTATCAGCAAAAATATTAACGAGTGGGGCCATTGATGTCTCTGCTCATGTTTTGCCTTCCAAAAAAAGATCTAACATGAAAGAATTTTTTTTCCCCCAAAAGCTAGAATGATTCAGTTTATGCATGAATATTAAAACACATTACAACCAAAATACAGCCAAAAAATGGTTTTCATCATTTAGTAAAAAAATAAAATGTGATTTCTTTTTCATGTGGTCTGAGCAGGAACCAATGTAACACTCAACCAGTAATCGCGTACAATTTCTACAACGTGATCATTTTTCTTCACATGCCTATGTGAATAATACAGTATGTGATCACATGAAATGTTGTTATACACTGAAAATGAAATCTGAACTCCGTGTGACAGTAAGTAGTAAATCCATGTGACATCATTTGAATATGATAAAATACTGTATGATCACATGTGAAAAAATAAAAACACATGCCCTGCATGTGGAAATGAATATGTGAAAATAAATTAATCATTTGAAACAATCATGTGCAAAAAAAAAATAAAAACATATGCACTACACCTGAAAAGTCCATATGTGCAAAATGTCACATAATGTGACCTGTTTAAAAACCAAAATGTATATATAGTTGAGTCCAGAAGTTTGAATACAGTCCTCAGCCCTCATGATTATGAATTTTATGGCAACATTGGGCTTTTAATGATATAATAAAAAATCATCTGGTCCTTACAAGGTTCTAAAATTATTTTTAAATCTATCCTTAAGGGTAAAAACACACAAAAGATTCCACCATGTCATTATTTATTAAACAAAAAGGAAGCCAAAAATATGTCTCCGTGTATGAAAAAACCCTTATTGCTTAAGTAAGTCAAATGCACCTAATTAATTGATCATCAGCAAGTGTGACCACCTCTATAAAAGCAGGATTTCTGGCATTTTACTGTTCTGGAGCACACAATTGTGTGTTAAAACAAATCCATGGAGGAAAGACATCAATGATCTTAGAGAAGCAATTGTTGCTGCCCATCAATCTAGGAAAGGTTATAAGGCCATTTCCAAACAATTTGAAGTCCATCATTCTACAGTGAGAAAGATTATCCACAAGTAGAAAACATTCAAGACAGTTGCCAATCTTCCCAGGAGTGGACATTCCAGCAAATTCACCCCAAGGTCACCCCACGCTAAGCTCAGGGAAAACCCAAGAGCTATATCTCAGATTCTACAGGCCTCTGTTAGGATGTAAGTTGTTAAAGTTCATGACAGTATGATTAGAAAAAGACTGAACAAGTATGGCTTATTTGGAGGGGTTGCTAGGAGAAACCCTCTTCTCTCTAAAAAAAAATGGCAGCAAGGCTTAGGTTTGTAAAGTTGCATCTAAAGGAAATACAAGACTTCTGGAACAATATCCTTTGTACAGGCGAGACCAAAGTGGAGATGTTTGGCCATAATGCGCAGTGCCATGTTTGGTGAATAAGAACACAGCATATCAGCACAAACACACCGATCAGGCATAACATTATGACCACCTGCCTAATACTGTGTCTTTCCCAGTTTTGCTGCCAAAACTGCCCTGACCTGTCGAGGCATGGACTCCACTAGACCTCTGAAGGTGTGCTTGGGTATCTGGCACCAAGATGTTAGCTGCAGATTCCTCAATTCCTGTAAGTTGTGACGTGAAACCTCCACAGATCGGACTTGTTTGTCCAGCACATACCACAGATGCTCGATTGGATTGAGATCTGGGAAATTTGGAGTCCAAGTCAACTTCTCAAACTCATTGTTGTGCTGCTCAAACCATTCCTGGACCATTTTTGCTTTGTGGCAGGGCATATTATCCTGCCGAAAGAGGCCACAGCCATGAGAGCATAACGTTTCCATGAAAGGGAGTACATGGTCTGCAACAATGCTTAGGTAGCTGGTACATGTCAAAGTAACATCCACATGGATTGCAGGACCCAAGGTTTCCCAGCAGAACATTGCCCAAAGCATCACACTGCCTCAACTGGCTTGCCTTCTTCCCACAGTGCATCCTGGTACCATGTGTTCCCCAGGTAAGCAACGCACATCCAAGTGATATAAAAGAAAATATGATTCATCATTGAGACAGGACCCAGGAGACTTCTTTGGCGCAGGAACGATGGTGTTGGCCTTGAGACATGTCGAAGATGTCGGTGAATACATCTGCCAGCTGATCTGCACATTCTCTGAGCACTCTCCCTGGGATGTTATCTGGCCCAGCAGCCTTCCATGGGTTAACTCTGCAAAGAGTTTTCCTCACGTAAGCTGTGGTCAAACATATCACCTGGTTGTTGGGAGAGGGGGTGGATTTCTTTGCCGCCAAGTCATTCTCTGCGTTGAACCGTGCATAGAAGTCATTCAGCGCATCTGGTAGGGAGGCATCACCATCACAGGCGGGTCTTGTCGTCTTGTAGTTAGTGACAGCCTGGATACCCTGCCACATGCGCCATGTATCACCGCTGTCCCTAAAGTGGCTGTGGATTTTCTGGCCGTGGGCATGTTTCGCTGCTCTGATGGCCCGAGACAGTTTAGCCCTCGCTGTTCTTAGGGCAGCCTTGTCACCTGCTTTAAAGGCAGAATCTCAGGTCTTCAGCAGCTCGCACACCTTCGCAGTCATCCATGACTTTTTCTTTGTCCTTGCAGTGATTGTCTTGGAGCTAGTAACGTCATTCATGCACTTGCTGATGTAGCTGGTCACTGATGATGTGTACTCCTCCAAGTTGGTGCTGTCACCGTCGGCTGCAGCCTCCCTCAACACGTGCCAGTCAGTGTACTCAAAACAGTCCTGAAGAGCAGAGATGGCTCCTGCAAGCCAGGTTCTCACCTGCTTTAATAACAGAGACGTGATCTGAGTAGCCAAGGTGGGGCGGGGTTCCGCACGATACGCGCCAGCAATGTTTGTGTAAACAAGATCCAGCGCATTCTCACATCTCGTTGCAAAGTCCACATGCTCATGGAATTTTGGGAGAACTGACTTGAGATTTGCATGGTTGAAATGTCCGGGGACAATAAACAGTCCATCTGGGTGTGTATTCTGTAGTCCATTGATAGTCATGTACATCTCACAGAATGCGTTTTTAGCATTAGCGCTGGGGGGAATGTACACTCTGACAATGAACACAGTGGTGAATTCTCGCAGTAAATAAAATGGTCTATATCTATTAGTCATAAACTCCACCAGTGGTGAGCAGTAGCTGGAGACTATCACAGAGTTCTTGCACCATTTTGTATTGATATAAACACACAAACCACCACAGTGCTGCATCTGGAACTCTGTCACTGAGTTACGTCTCTGTGAAAACAGCAGCCTCTGAACTCACGCTTGGTAGTCCGTTGAAGTCAGAATGGACGGAAGGGCTGGCCGGCTGGGATCAGCTTTTAGCCTAACACGGACCCCCGCTCATTTGCTCTCCCGGCCGCCGGCATCAAGCGATGCAGAGGGCTGGAGGCCTGGAGACGCGTAGCGTTTGCAGAAGGTCATCTTGTAGGTCAGTTCTTGGAAGATTTCTGTACTCCAGTAGTGTTTGGCATTGGTAAACGTTTGCACCGATGCCCATATGTATTTGGAGTCACGCTCGTTAACAAAATACTACGAAAAAGCACCATTTTGGACCCGGAGTGGCCGCTGCGAGCTACTGCCGCACCGCCATCTTCTGATCCATTGCTCTGTGGTCCAGTTCTGATGTTCATGTGCCCATTGTTGGCTCTTCGGAGGTGGACAGGAGTCAGCATGGGCACCCTGACTTGTCTGCGGCAATGCAGCCCCATACGCAACAAACTTTGATGCACTGACACCTTTCTATCAGAACCAGCATTAACTTCTTCAGCAATTTTTTCTGCTACAGTAGCTCCTCTGCTAGATCGAACCACACGGTCCAGCCTTTGCTCCCCACATGCATCAATGAGCCTTGGCCACCAATGACCCTGTCACCAATTCACCACTGTTCCTCCCTTGGACCACTTTTGATAGATACTGACCACTGCAGACCAGGAACACCCTACAAGAATTGCAGTTTTGGAGATGCTCTGACCCAGTTGTCTAGCCATTACAATTTGGCCCTTGTCAGACTCGCTCAAATCCTTGCCCATTTTTCCTACTTCTAACACATCAACTTTGAGGACAAATATATGTACTTGAGTCAAAGTATAGATACTCTTGGTACTGAGTATCCCTAACCCTAACCCTTGGTACTCTTGATACCAGTTTCCTCTTAGATGACAGTGACAGTTTGGGTCTTCATCCAGACCTTGGTTGCTACACCTCCCATTAACTTTGTACTTGTTAAACAAACCCTTTTTATGTTATGCACAGAGAAGCTACCAGCTATAGTTAATCACGATTACTAACAGGAAGCTATGAGCTCTTGGTCTTGGCAAGTTAAAGGACATTTTGTAACTTTCAGCACCCCTGAGTTAATAATCTAAGTGGGTGAATGTATATTTTTGACCCTGTACATAAAATTTTGATTCTGAGCTGATTCCAGGCAATACAAACTCAATTAAAAATTCTGCACCAAATTCCTGTTTTATTGTTTGTTTTCTATTTAAGATGTATGTTGTATAATCATTCTTCCCAAGAATAAGAACAGTACAAAAAAAAAGCTCAATATTGCCATGAAATTCAAGTCTGTGATGAATGTATGTAAATTTCTGACCTCAACTGTACATTTTTAATTAAGTATTCATGTGTGTCTTTTGTATAAGGGATCACTTTTCTCAGTTTGGTTGGTGTAATGATCTATAGGTTCTTGTATGATGTCATAACAGCTTTATAACCCAGACTGCAGGATAGTTCTAATGTTAAATAAGATTTTTATTCCTCAAAGAACATATATTGTGAAACGCCTAATGTCTAAAGAATATTAGCTGGATGCTAACATTGTGTTGTTGCCTCTTTTTCAATTTGATCATCCATCAGCTATACCTTTTGACATAGGCTGACGTAGCTGATTACCCAGGGAGACTGCTAACAATACGAGGAATGGAAAGGGCCAAGACACAGAGACTGGTCAGAATGAGCACAGTGCAGCAGTGGAACAGTGTGAGAGCAGACACAATGAGGACAGCAGGAGGAAGTAAGATGTACTGTATCTGTCGCCTGAAATGAGCAGCAGTGTCTCTGTGAAATGGTGCTGCATGTTTAATATGCTGCATTAACTGGCTGACCCCCACATCTCCTCACCGCAGAGCTTGTCATTTCAAATCTCTAATCAAAATTGGTGCTAGAGGAATGCTGGTGCGGGCTGAAATTACATATAGGCTAGAACTTCCACTTGAGTGAGATGGACTGGTACAAAGTGTGACAGATGATGGGGCTAAACAGATATAAAGGAATTATTTTTGCTTTGGGATGAGCAGTTGTAGCTCCTCCATAGAGGCAGGTGGGGTAGAGGCCTACCACTTATATCAGTCATTTAACCAATATTAATCTTAAAAACCCCATTAATTTTACATTTTATATTTGTTTCAAAACTAATGCCCTCTTTTCAGGGACCAACAGTTTTAAAATGTGCCACTCTTTGACAGATACAAGCAGATTTTCTGTTGATTCGCTTATCTTTATAGTTGCAGGGCACTGCCCCACTTAACTTTAATAAGGTTATTAATGCACCTAGTTGTTAAAAATAGGAACTACAACAAGTGCTTATAGAAGCCCGTTCAGGTACGGATAATCTCTTTCCCAAGACTATTTAGTAGAGAAGGATCATAACAGTTAATGACAGGCTAGTTTTTAAAAAAAAAATCTCCAAGATCTCCAAGACTTTCAGGCTCCAAGATCTTGTTTTATAGCAAATAATTAGAGTTGAATCGAAACAATTTCCACAGAAACAAAGTGTATGTGCAGGCAGTGAGTCTGTGATATATAAAACATTTTAGCTATAGGACATATTGCAAAGATTGGAAAAGGGGAATTCTGGAGTAATGCCCATACATCAGAAATAACAAAAATGTATTAATCGATACATTAAGCCTATTCAGTGTATTATTTTACTAACCATAGCAGTGGAATGAATAATGTATTTATGGAATCACTTTACACAGAAAGTACATATAAGTTTGAAAGTGTGCACAAAGAACCTTTATAATGGATAGAGAGGTAATCTAATATCACCCTTATTAACCTCAGATTCTGAAAAAAGGTTTCCATCCACACTAATGCTTTAATGCTGAGAATTATTACACCTCAGCCATAAACTCAAAACCAATTTGAAAAAAAAAAAAAGATATGTTCTCCCTTCCTAGAATGAAACAGCAAAAATATTCAGTTCTATTTCATTTGGATAGCATTTTTAACAATGGATATTGTCACAAAGCAGCTTTACAGAAGTCCGGATACAAAATTTTTTATTTTCATTTATATATGTCTCTGTTCTAAGCCAGACTGGGGCATTACAGTGGCAGTAGAGTTGTAACCTTGCATGTTAAAATTTTGCATATTTTATGCATATTTTTTATCTTTACTGTATATCGAGTAAGAGAAGGGGTAAATACATTAAATCATAGTGTTTTAATTCTTCCTCACAAGCCTGTATGGTTATTTCACAGTCGGACCAGCTTGGGTCCGTTTTGGCTGGAAGATACATCAGAAATCATCATGCTCCACCTAACGACCATGCACAAACAGAATGCTGAAATCAGACTAGCCCTACACAATCAGCTAGAGTTAGATCTACAATTCACAGAAATACTGTTACAAGAACAGAGGCAAAACTGACACTGCCAAGTTTGTGTAATTGCTGGCTAGTTCATGCTAGTTCTAACTGAATATATAAATGCAAGATCTAAGTCTTGAACTGAGCCATTGAAACGATGGATCTGGTCATTGGGGTGTTCACCTGTCAGAAAAATCCAATCAAGTGTCCATTTGCTACAGATTGCTTTGATCTTGCACTGCTGATGTTTATATACAAGCTGCATGATGCAGTTTGTCTCAGAACACTAAATTCCCCCAAGACATACCTGCATCTATTTGGAGCTGCCCTGTGCCAGCTCGCAAAAGTTGGTACCTAGTCCAAAGGATTTTAAGCTGGCTTTAATTGTGTCTTTGGGCATCCCCGCTACTACTTGCTGTTAGGCAGATGTCCGAAAACATCTTGTTTGTAGATGCAGTCATCTGTCATGCATGCTACATGTCAATCCCAATGCAGCTGTGATGCCATGATGACAGCCTCAATATATGTCATGCAAGATAGATGTAACACTTTGGTATTTGGCACTTGGTCCTTCCATCTGATGATTCATTATTTTATCCATATGGAATTGGCCAAGTCTGTGCAAATGCTGGTGATACTATGTCTAGGGCTCACAGCCATATAAGAGCATTGTTAAAACAACTGTGCAATAGACAGCCAGTTCTGTGCTGGTTGTGACACCATGTTTGCTCCACAGGCACCTGGGCAAATTCTATAGGATCATCAAGCGTGTGCACCATGAGGGAATAAAAGATCACAAAAAAATTGCACCATGAACATTCATTTCCTGGCGGTGCCAGAGGTTGTAGATGTCCCCATCTGTTTGGAACTGAGTATCTCAGGATACAATCCTTGAGCGCAGCAAGCAACATCATCAAGGAGAAAATGTTGAATGGGAGAGGGGCCAAAACACAACCTTGTTTGGTGCCATTTTCAGCATCAAATTCCAGTGATTTTTCACAGGCTTCAATGACACATGCTTTCATGCCTTCATGCAGCAAGTGAACTATGACTAGCTTATCAAGATGACCAATTTTGCCAAAAGTACTGCCCAAAGTGCACTTCTGTTGAGAGAGTCCAAAGCCTTGGTGAGGTCTACAAAGACGGCAAACAACTCCTTATTTTGCTCACAACATTTCTCTTGAAGCTGCCTAGAAGTGAATAATATTTCCATGGTACTGTGTCCAACATGGAAGACACACTGGCAGGATACTTTTCAAGGGAACATGCAAAGGTAGTCTGTTTTAGATTTTGGAATTGACAGCAAGGAGATTCCACGGTGGTCATCACAGACAGTGATCACACTTTCCATCACCCCTTCTTGGGACTATTCTTTCCACATTCTCACTTGATTGCTTCCTGGACCTTTGTTCTTCTCAGCAATTCTAAGCTGCATTTTCCTAGTTTTCATTTGTGTTGGGGGGGAGAAAAAAACACAGAAAATTGATACAGAATCATTTCTTTTGTTCTGATTTTGCAGCTCTTATGAAGAGATACTTATCAACCGTGACTGTGACTAGAGTCCTTTCATACTCAAGTGCTTCTCTGCAGTCTGCACAGCAATAAGATGGCCACCTGGGTCCACAGCAAGGCCAGAAATTACTCCCAAAATCATGCGGGAGGATGACCCTGCTCGTGCCCAGAAATCACCTGATATCTGATGGCAGCATAACTGATAGCAGGGTTTCTGCCTGGCAGCGTACCAATACTGACAGCTCATCCTTTTGTACTTCAATCAGATGCACGTTTTTCTTTATTTCCCTCTCTTTGTAGCCCACACACTC
>JAOVYU010000067.1:14524244-14536079 GCA_025674565.1 Synodontis membranacea
CTCTAACTACGCGGAAATACTACTTCGCGGAAATTCACTTATCGCGGTAGAGTCTGGAACGGATTAACCCCAATAAAAGAGGGTTTACTGTATGACCAAAATACATTCCTCTGTATAGCTTCTACTGGCAAATATATAACAGAGCGCCTTCCTGTGGGTGCCCCTGCACCTATAAATGCACCTATCTCTAATTGGACGTCGAATAAATCCTTAAAAGATTATAATAACTTCAAGATCATAATCAGTAACCATTTCATCGTTTTATGCAAATGAGCTTCTACATTCTATACAAGGAAATCAAGCATGTTAGCTCTGTGTTTCTTAAGCTGAAAGCATGACAGACTAAAAATGCTGCCAGTGTTGCGCCCTCTGTGTAAAAGACTTCCAATAAAACAGGTCTGATTAGCTGAGAGATTTAATCTAGAATGATTTAACAATTAGAGGGCAAGACAACTGTTCAGCAGCTGCTGTCACTATTTTCCTGCCTTCCAGGATTATTATTAATTCACAAAACACATTCAATTCAGATTTATTCACTCTAATCAAGACAAGCTGCCTAAAATTATGACATCTTAGAGTTTTAAAGGTGCAAGTAAAATTCAAATAGTTGAATATGTTCAGAACGACAATATCCATCCGATCTCATTTTAGATTAAAGTTTTAAACTACACTATAAATGCTATAAATGTCAGTAAAGTACAATGGTTCAGGAGTATTTTATGGAGCTGCAAGTGTTAGCAACAATGTGCCTTTAATGGGCAAGTGAGATTGAAACAATGGCTGGACGCCATCCTGCAGGGTTTTAAGCAAACATATGTGCTGTTCCAACAAGAAACTGCTAATGTATATCTTACAGGAATGTATGTTTACTAAATTGCAGGATGGGACAAAAAAAATAAATACTAGATAAAAATACAAGACTTCGTGTCCTGTTTAAGAATTTTCTTTTTTGGAGAGATTTCACGGGGAATTATTTCAGAAATTGGCTTGCACGGTGTATGTGTTATTAATGCTGGAACAGGGATTAAACAGATACAATATTTGGAAAGCTATGCTCTAGAGGCATGCTTGATGGATTAACTTGAGTCTAACTGAAGGTGTTTCTAAATTACAAGAAAATTGAATTAAAGTCCATTAGTGATGCATAACCACACTGGAGGCTCACCTTCCTCTCGTGGGGTTCCCGGATCACAACAGGTCTCTGCAGGTCCCGGGAGATTTTGCCCATGGCCTCCTGCTGTTTGGGTTTGCTCTTGAATGGCAAAGTCTTCTGCAGCTCTTTGGGGATATGGAGGGGGTTGAAGTGTCTCTTCTGCCTCACAATCGGCTACAGAAAACAAGGAAGAGCAATCATGACAATGATTGCGAATGAAAATGTCAAATTCAAGTTCATCCTGACTGTTAATGGCCTACCGTCAGTGCATGACATTGTCACTGATCAAACAGGGGTGCTGTGCTTTTAAAGCTGGGGATAAAGCATGAGAGAGAGAGAGAGGGAGAGAGAGGGAGAGAGGGAGAGAGGGAGAGAGAGAGAGACCTAACAGACAACCTTCTGATGTAATCAGGCCTGAGCTGACCTCACCAAACCAGCCCTTGTTCTGAGTTGTCAGCTTTTGCAGTAGATTTATTCTCTTGCAAATTCTGATAATGTACTGGCTGTTTTGTGATTAACCTGCTGTATTCTGGCTCAACTTGGGTGCTTGGAAGCTGTGGGGGTTACTGCCATCTATTTTGATATGAAACTGTCCAGATTTGTGTCTTTACATGAATATAAGTGTGCTACCTTGTACAGAGAGTCTTGGTTGGGCTGGTTCCTTATTCCCAAGTCGTGTTTAAGCTGGCCGAGGGTCCTCATACCCGCCCATGTGTCCTTCTGACCAACAGGCAATAGCAGAGATGTCACTGGATTATACAGCTGAGGAACTGAGACAGGATACCAGGAGCGCAGGAACACAATGTCTATACACACCAACACACACACACACACAATGACAATAATAATCAAGTGTTGACATTCATTATGCTGTAACTGGTTTATATCTGTTGGGTACTTTTCTTTACAGGTGAATCTGGAAGAGGAATACTAGTCCCAGTAGCACACACATATGTTACTTGTTACATATTGTTACCAATACGTCTACTTACACATCAGATAATTAAATAAATCTGTCCCCATTCTCTTTAAGGAATAACCATACACATGTCTACCTCACCTGACAGACTTTTATGATTTTTTTTTATGACATTCCAACAATATATTTAACACTCATGTCAACAAATCAAACCCTAACATCCTCTTCCGACTGAAACACAGGACCCACGCTCACACAACTTTATAACTTAAAGTTATACATAACTTTAACGACGTATTTTTTTAAAAACATCTTCTGAAATTATATACTTTTTAAGTCTGGAAAGATGAATCCTTTTAGATTGCCGATGTTTTCAAACTGTCAGACCTGCGTAACAATCCTGCTGGTTTAGGTGTAATTTGTAACCTAGACTCCAAAATCCCAAACCTGGTCAGAATACCAACATCGTGGTCAGGACTCTGTTAAAAGTAGTTTCTTAGGATCTTTCTAGTCGAATAAAGATGAAACAAATGCGTTCAGGTGGCCCGCACTTCTGCATTCCATTTATTTCTCTCCCTTCCGGAGTGACACTGTAAGTGAAATTTCCTGAATGTAGCACTGCACACCTATTACAGTCTGCACACTCAAATCCTCTGGGTAAGCTGAAAACCCGGCTATAAATCCTTTTTTGGAATATGAGGTTCAGTGCTTTCAGAGCTGCGGTTGGAGATGGGTTAAGAGTGGTGTTATCTTGGCAGGGAGCTAAATCATCATTAGCAAAGGATAAAGAAAGAAAAGAAAATATGCTAAAATATGCAAACTCCTTGGCTTTACAGTCACACTGGGCTAATACTGTATTTCCCGAACATATAACCATTTTCAAAAGTGTTTTTGATTTATGGAAAGTTAGCTTACATATTTTCAGGTCTTCCAGAATGTATGTATCTGACATATCTGGCACATGAGGTGAACCCTGAAAATCTAAACGCAGGACACAAGGAAGACAAATTCCTACCATAATGCTAACTTGGGTTTACGTTAAAAAAAAAAAAAAACAAACAAACAAAAAAAGATGTAATGAGGAAAAACTTAATAATAATGTGTTGTCGAGCTCTTGTTGAGCCACACTGACAATATTAGTAATTACCACCCTTTTTCATTCTGCACACGGTAATTCTCAGTCTCAGTGCTGTGTCACGGGAGTCGTATACATATCAAGTTCCCACAAATCCTGATCCGTTATACGACAGCTCAGTTACAGTTACCTGACTGAATTCAGACTACACTGTGACAGGTCAAAAGTCAGAGAATAAGAGAGACCAATATAATATACTACATCCAGTACTAACGGAGAAGCTTTGCTTTTTAATTTGCTCTTTAATTTGGTGAGAAGCTGGTGAATAGGAAATGATAGCCAGCCAACTTAGTGTGGAATTCGTATTAGTATCCACGATGGAAGTTGCTGATCTAGTGGATGAACTCAGCTGATAGTTGTGAACAGCAGGTGCTGGGGAGTGCATACATTTAAACATGCATAATGTTTTTGACAAGCTGGAGAACAAAATATCCCAACTCAATAATAACATATGGAGAATACAGAGATCACACATTGTCTAAGCTTTACTTCAGCTAGCTAGTGAGCTAGAGAAGACTTCAGAGACGTATGGAGCCATCCTCAATGAAGATGGACCCAAGGCTACACAGTTTACAGCAGAGCGACCAAGAAGTTTTGCTCTTTCTGATGCTCAGTAACTGTCTCAGTGTTTCTGTAATACGGAAATAAGGAAGCTGGAGTATATCCTCAGAGTCATGAACTTGGCGCCACGTCCTGAACTATATACGACAGCACTAAATAGTCTGTCAAAACCAGTTAGACATGCTACTCAGTACACATAACGTGGTTTTGGAAAATGCAACAGCCTTTCCTTCCCAAAGCCTTCAGCTTCATTTCCGTTTCAGAGTATGCTGTGAGTGTTTTGGCTACTGCTTTTCACCACAGCTTTTAGCTTTCTTTTCTTTCTGTCTGCGTTTGATGTTTGTCATCTCTGTTTATGTTTTGTTGATTATGTTCTTGCTATGTACTATGGTGCGTCTGTTGTTCTCGTCAATGTCATGGCTGTTCATTACTCTGTGGTTGATATTTCTTTGCTCACTTTGTGTATCCATGGCTTGGAATTTTCAGCGCTGTTGCCCGGTGGCATTGTAGCTGTGCAGGTGTGTGGGATATACCAGTGGGTACCTTTCGATTGGACTGTGAGGAGCCTTGCCACTGGATTTCCCTCCTGAAAGCATTTGGAGGACTTTTTTTTTTTTTCTTGGTGTAATTGTAAAGCAACCTCGGGTGGGAGAATGGCACGATATAAATTGAACATTTCAATATTTAGCATTAAAATCTTACATCTAGCAGCTTCTTCAAGAACATAGTTCAACTTACCACTCATGAGGAGTCTGTCCTCGAATGTGGCTCGGAAGCTTCCAGGCGGTGTCCGTAGAGCCTTTTTAATCTGTCCTTTGATCCCGCTGACTGTCCGGATCGAGGCCCCCTCAAACTTTGCGACTTCCAGCACTGTGTTAAACATTCCCTGAGAGAGTGCGCAGCAAAGGGCAGAGTCACTGACATGCTTTTACATTCAAAAGGCCCAATTATTTTTGAACAACGGTTAATTAACTTTATTTTTTTTGTTCCTCCCAGCTTAATCGCTGACAATTCCCAGTATTTTCTCCTATAGCCCTCTGCCCACTGTCTCCTACCATGACACTTTTTGACCTACCAACCACATGAAATGAAAAGTCCTGGCCTCCCAACTGGCAGTGTCAGAGAAAACAAGGACCCTGCCAGCCTTCTCTCGCATTGAGAACATTGTTAATTACACCCTCTGGAGCACTGGGGTCACAGATGGCATAGAACACTGAATAAACTCAAACTCAAATCTCAGCTGCAGGACCCACATATGTACACAGCAGTGCCTCCAGCTGGTTGATCATACAAGTGTGGCTGCCTCATTTTAAGAATAGCTTTCATACCTGAATCATTTTTGGAGCTCTGTCACGTGCAATACTGCTACAACTTTAGACAGGTGCGTCACTCAGAAAGATCACCTACCTGGACAAAGCAGGTGTTCTTAAAGATCTTATATGGGTGTCCAATCAGCTTCAGCTTCTTCACAATGGTCACAGATTTGTCCAGGTCCAAAATAACTCCAGTGGCTGCAATCCGGAAATTTGCCTAAGGAATTCGAGACAGATTCAAAGAAACTGACAGGAGGAAACCACAGCAGCTCTCAGACAGGAAACATGGATGATGCCTGGTTAAAACTGCTGTTTCATATTTGAATATGGTAAAGATCTTACTTGAGCCCCTGCAACAGTCTGAACAGCAAGAAAGCCTGTCCCCTGGGGTGTGATGGGTCCTAAAATGGGGGAGAGCAAATGGAAAAGAGAGAGAGAGATATAAAGGTGATGAAGAACACTAAATATGTAAGAACTATCACCTTCTTGAACTATGATACAGGAAGGAGTAGCTGTCTTACCCCAGATAGAGGCGCCACAGTGCATATGTTCAGGAGTGTATTTGAGCAGGCGGTGGCGGCCATTGTGGTCTTCAATGTGGTAAAGAGGAATGGTTTGGAAACGTCTCCAGCCTAATGACAGAATGAGTGGGTCACGGGTCTTCAGGATACGATTATGCCAGCGGTGTTTCTTCAAACGCATCTATTGTCAAAAGATAAACAGAAGTTCAGGAGATCTGAATAACATCACCAGAGGCAGTCTGATTTTCGATTAAGCAAAGTTTCTAATCAGAGAGTCATGAATTAATATTTGATGTTAGCAATCCTGAAAGATCAATAAGAAAAGAAGAACAGAGCAAAGACTTAATCAAGATCTTGTTATTTACTCTCACCTGCAGATAGCCTATATTGCCTTCACTGGCACCCAAGGCACCGAGAATGACTGGATAATGTGGGTCAAAATTGGTAACAAACTCGCAAGGAAGCGCAGTTATTTCCAGACGCACATACATGCCAGGTCTGAAGCCCTCATACTGAACACGAGTCTCGTCATCCATTTCCTCAAACTCAGCCCTGTTCAGCTGCAGGCACATATCGAGAGAAGTTTGTTAGCTATATTTAACCCATGTGCCGTATGCCCCAGCTGAATGGGCCTTCACTGTACTGCTGGGGGAAAGTCAGTTTGTTTGTTTGTTTGTTTTTTCATTCATTTATTTTAAACAGCAAAACTTACTGCTGATCATCCAAATTATCAACATAAATTAACAATAATTACATATGTTCACAATTATTTAAGTCAGAAATTTTTAAGATATTGGTACTGTTTTGTCGAAATTACTTAATGTGTTGCCCATGTAAGGCCATATTACCTTACAAGAATTGTTTTCTCCAATTGACCAATGCCAATTACTGCTTTCTTATTTTATTTATATTTACAGGTAAAGTTCCAACCTGCTGGCTGCAAGGAAGTTCATATTTAGACATGTGAGCTCTGCCCATATCTAACTGTTATCCCATGAACGTCTTAGATTCATGAATGTCTGTTTCATTTCTCAAACTGAATGGCTATGCATCTAAATGAGTGCAGAAAAATAAATATATAAAGTGCTTAATGGATGCGTAAAAGTTAATTCAGAATGAATGCAAGTCATGTCACAGCTGTGACTTCTGACCTCAGCCTGCTTCTGCATCTCCTCTTTGAGGTCATCAAAATAGGTAGCATCTCCATCGTCATATTCTGCATTGAATCTCTCCTTCAGTCTTTTCTTCTTTTCCAGACGCTTGTTTTTATGAGCTTCTTCATCATCAACCTTCATTAACTTGGGTGCCTCTTCCTCCTCCTCTTCCTCCTCCTCCTCCTCGTCATCATCTCCCTGCACATGATAGGCATACAAGAAAGCAAAATTTACATACAAACGCAACACAAGGGCCACAAAAAATTTGTAAAAAAGGATGCACAAAAACATCATTCTAATCCAAGTACCTCAGCTTCATCTCTCTTCCCAGAGTTTGCTTTGTGAACCTCTCCAGTTTCCAGGTCCTCAAAATCACCATACATTTCATCTAGCATGATGAGAGAAAATTAGAAAGGACCCAAAGACCTCTTTGTTGGGGGGAAAAAAAGATTATTAATCTCTTTACCGTCTTCTTTAAGCAGGGTAGCAGCATCTTTGTCTCCTTCCCATTTTCCAGTAACAAAGCAGTCCCTTATGGAGGCCAACATCTGAAAACACAAGTATCATTACAAATGTGTTCTTAATTCAGTTTCCTATATATTCCAGATATTTTTTTAAAAAATCAGTGAAAACAGAAGGATTTAGATAAGACATTGTGTGCTGGCCATGTTTCTCACCTCTTCCTGGTCCCAGTCATGGCTTGCATCAGGCTGGAAACGAGAGCAATCCACGGCATCTGCTCTTACTTTCTTACTCTTCTCCGGCCGACTGACTCGGAACAGCCCACCCAACTCCTCCTCACTGTTTGCTTCCTCCCCCTCCTCCACCACTGACACAAACAAATCAGAAATACAAAACTGGCTTCCACTCAATATACTCCTGCCTTAATCAGTCACAAAAGAACACAATGGACCTCAATATGTTCCATAAAAGCCAGTGTACATCTTTCATAGGAGAAGCAGCTCTTTCAAGCATGCCTCTTATAATGAATGCCAGCTTGTATAGAGTTTTATATAAGCTTGTGATTTGCTCACTCACCTGTGCCATACACCAGCTTGCGCAGGTTAGGTGCAGCACGTTGTCGTCTCTGATATGCTTCCATGGCTTTCTGGGCCAAATCTTCTTTCCAGCGTAGCGCTCCTGACAATCACGCATCAAACATAGGCAGAGAGAAAGGATAAGACTCCACAATAAAAACAACAGACTATGGCTGCTCAGTGTCTTTTGATGTATGGATCACAGTTGATTTTGTAAGACTCTGCGGCAATAATGGCAGTATACCGTTTTGTCTACAGAATATACACATTAGACAATAAACTTGTTAAAATAAGACAAAAACATCAAATAAAGCAACAGAACTTAATGGGGATCAATACAACATTTATTTTGTGTTAAAGCTCTTTGTAAGTTACTTGTTTTAAAATGAAACCAAGTGGCTCAGGGAAATAAAGTGGTTTAAAGACTCAATAAATTGCACTGACGATAACGAAAAAAACATGAGTGAGAAAGTACCAGCAGTTTCAGATCCTAGCTCTCCTTCCTCTTCAGTCTCCATCTCCTCCTCCTCCTCCTCCTCCTCTTCTTCTTCCTCATCATCATCAGAAGTCGTTTTTAGCCTTGCAACCTCTCTTATGGCTGGTTTAACATTTAATCGTTCTTCCATTTCTGAGTCACTACTGCCTTGCAATTCCTCCCGTTCATCATCATCATCATCATCATCATCACTATCCTCCTCAGAGCAGTGACCAGAGTCTGGAGGTGCTGAGCTTCTTTTCTTAGGCTTCAGTTTCTCTTCCTCCACCTCCTCCTCCTCCTCCTCCTCTTCATCCTCATCTGTCTCTTCTTCTTCTGATTCTTCTTCGTCACTCTTCTCTAGGTCATCATCACTGTCTGCAAATACAGGCATCTCTAGCGCAGACCTGCTCTCTTTTCCATTTTCCTCCAGCTTCTGTCTCTTCATGGGAGGAGCCGCCTCTTTCACTGTTTTCCTTTCATCCTTCGCCACTTCACTCTTATCCAGTTTGCTCTCATCATCTCTATCCTCCTCCTCCTCCTCCTCCTCGTCCTCCTCCTCCTCGTCCTCATCAGCCTTTTCGTCCTTGCCTTCATCTTCATCTGACGACTCTTCCTCATCACTTCCTTCACCATTGTCTTTCTCTGTGTCCTCACTAAAGACAACTTTCCTCCTCTCCCGCTGAGTCTCCGGGTCCCACACTCGGCTCTCCACGGGTCCTTCCTTACCACTGTTAAAGGAACACAAAATCTCAGAAAAAAAAAAAGATAAATTAATCAAAAATAACCAAATGAGCAAGTCTAACTGTACCTATTCTCCTGCACTTCCTCTGGAACCAGTGCTGCAGTTCCTGTGAACAGTGAAACTTTGCTGGCAGCAATCTTGACATCCAGAGTGGCTTGAGTGCCCATGAGGGACTGCATCAGCTCTGTGGCAGGACGCACCTCCTCCTGTCATGGAAAGTCAGATGATGTTTTACAGAAGATGCATAAACTCCACCAGTCACCATACAAGTCTACAATGACACCTGAATGTTGGAGTTGTTCTCTGTCATCAGGAGCAGTGTGCAATGACATGCATGATGATATTTACATTTGCTGAGCTAAAAACGGAACACGCACAACATGTTGTATAGAAACACTACAGATCATTTAAATTCAACTTAAATTAACTAAAATAAATTATTTAAGAAGGAACAAGAGAGAATCCACCCTGAATATCCATCTTGCAACTTGTTAGCAGAATTGATCATTTGCTGGGTTTCCATTCAAACATTTCACAATTTTAAGTGAATGCAAAACTATTCAGGTTTCTTTTGTCATGTAAATGAGAACCTTGGTATCAGTTACAGTAAGTGATGCACAACCTGGAGCAAAAAAGTTATTTTAGCAGTGCAAACTAACAATATAATGTACATGTACGAAGATGCATCAAAGGAAAACCTTAATTTTTACATAATCTCCATTTTGTTCAAAGCAAGCATTTCATCAATCTATAAGGGTCCAGATTCCTCTAGAAAAAAATGTCTAGTTATAATATATGACACACTTACGGCTTTCACTTGACTCCCCCTTGAAAAAAAAAAATTTAAGAATTACACACACCCACACAGATATATATATATATAATTTCTTATTAAAATATTTTATATTTATAGAGTAGGTTATATTTCCTTTCTAAGCCATTTACTTGTGATAAGAGGTCACTGCTAAATTCCCAAATCTGAATGACTGGAAGATTTTGATTAATTTTCTATAACAGCAGCTCTGACAATAATGCTGGTTGCAAGGCTATTCATTGGTTTATATTAATGCACTCATTACCAGTAACAGCTCAGCCACAGAGACTGAAATTGTGTCAGGTGCTCCAAGTAATCTAAGCCTAATTATAAACAGATTAACTATTAAAAGTCATTTTTTTAATCATTGAAATGATGACGTTTTTCTGAAATTTATCATTTCTGATCGAGTCTCTGGTGCCTTTGTAAGAGTCAGAGTTAAAGCTGTAACTAGGTTTTTCAACACGGGGAAGTTTTTAAGAAAGGAGACTGCACACTGTGTAGTTTCTCAGTAACATGACAAGAAGAATTTTTTTTGCATCTTATTACCATATAGAGGGAGAAGAGAGGCTGGTAAAGGAAACACTGTTCCATGTACAGTTGGGTCCATAAGTAATCTGGACAGTAACACAATTTTCATCATTTTGCCTTTGTACACTACCACACTGGATTTAAAATGAAGCAGTCAAGATGTAACTTTCAGCTTTAACTCAATGGGCTTAACATAACATTACATTAGTGGTACAGGAATTACAGTCATTAACCCCTCATAACCCCTCCACTTACACAGGCTCAAAAGTAATTGGACAACTGACTGATGAGCAGTTTCATGGCTATATCATGACAAATTAAGGGCATAAAAGGTCTGGGGTTAATTCCAAGATTGAATTTGCATTTGGTAGCTGTTCATGGGAACTCTCAATATGCATGTGATTGATGCAAGTGAAGGAAGCCATCATTAGGCAGAAAAAAAAACACAACAGACCTATCACAGAGAAAGCAGAAACCCTAGCAGGGGCCAAATCAACAATTTGGTACATTCTTACAAAGGAATGCAGTGAAGAGCTCAGCAACACCAAAAGGCACGGAAGACCATGGAAGACAACTAAAGTGGATCACAATTCTTTTCTTCGTTAACAAAACTCCTTCACAACATTCTCAAGGAAAGTTGTCAAAGTTTACAATCAACAGATGCCTTTATAAACATAAATACAAAGAGTTTAGCTCAAGATTTGAACCACTGGTAACTCTCAAGAACAGAAAAGACTTTGTTAGAAGACCTCAAAAAAGGCCTTTCCAGTTCTGGAACAAGATTCTTTGGACAAATTACACCAAGATTGACTTGTACCAGAATGATGGGAAGAGAAGAGTATGGAAAAGGAAAGGAAGACCTCGTGATCCAAAGAATACCACATCATCTGTCGAACACGCTGGAGGCAGTGTTATTGCATGGGAATGTATGGATGCCAATGAACTGGGTCACTGATGTTTATTGATAATATGAATGCTAATAGAAGTAGCAAGATGAATTCTCAAGTGTACAGAGCTATACTTCCTGCTCAGATTCAGTCAAATGCTGAAAAACTGATAAGATAGCACTTCACAGTATAGATGGATAATGACCCAAAGCAACCCAAGAACATCTTAAAACAAAGAGATGGAATGTTCTTAAATTCCCGACTCAGTCACCCAAGGTGATGCTCATGGGATCCAGACTAAGATTTGCATCGAAGTATTAAAAATAGTTCTTATATTTATAATGATGTTAGTTTGTTCCTATACTTTTGAGCCTGTGAAAATATAGGGACTACGGAAAGAATGTAATTCCTCAACAATTAATGTGACTTTTTTTGTTAAACCCCTTGAATTAAACCTGTTAACCTGTGTGTGTGTGTGTGTGTATATATATATACACACACACACACACACACACCGTATTTTCCGGACTATAAGGCGCACCGGATTATAAGGCGCACTGTTGATTTTTGAGAATGAACGGGTCTATTTT
>JAOVYU010000067.1:14557216-14569209 GCA_025674565.1 Synodontis membranacea
CACTCGGGTTTTTTAAAATTCGGTTCTGTAAATCGGTTCTTAAACACCGCATCTGCTAGGACGTGTGTGGTTATCTGACAGGACCAGTTTTAGTTTTAAAAAAAAAAGCGCATGCCTAACGTTACCACTAAACATTATGTGCAGAGAGCGCGAGAGAGCAGTGTTCGACATGGATCACAAACGGGCAAAAGTGTGGTTTCGGTACACTAAAAAAGGAAACGATAAGGCAGCGTGCAACATATGCACAAAATTGATACGTTGCTCAAAGGGCTGTACATCCAACCTCACGAAACATTATGGCAGCACGGGATCGATCTCAAAGAGTGCACAGTGTTCGAGTCTTCGAGCACGAGTAATCCCTCTTCAGCTAGCGATATCACTACCAAGCCGCAATCACGGAGTAATAGCGGTATAGGATAGTAATATAGCGGAGTAACACACCATTCACGGTGGCAATAAAATGCCAAATAAATTTTTTTTTGTTTTTTGTTTTTTTTACCTTTGTGGAATCGAAATAGGGAATCGATAAGAACCGGAATCGGAAAAAGAACCGGAAACAGAATTGAAAAAATTCAAACGATACCCATTCCTAATTGGCATAGATTTTACTCATTCTGTTTGAACCAGCTGCATATGACTTTCCTCATGAAACATAACCAAAGCAGTACAAAAGTTATAGAGAGAACAAAATAAGAAAAACAAGAAATGAGTTTCAATGAAAATGGCATCAGGGGTCGTGCTCTGTCTGAACATTTACAATCCTCAAATAATAAAATAAAAAATATTTTCTCTAGGTATCTTTTAGACATTTCAGTTGAAAAATCTCAAATATATTCAGAAAAAGACCTAGAATGCCATAAGGGATCAGGTAAATAGAGCAAAAAAAAAAAAGTCTCTAAAGATTATATCTGAAAGAGTGTCATAGGAAGTGCAACCATTGTATTTCAGCACCTCGACACCTGTCTCAATCGACTAGTCGACTAGACTAATTCCAGTCGTCCCGCTTCAACAAACTAAAGTATTTCTGGTTGGATCTCGTTGTAACAGTGACTTTATCATGTTTTATTTCTCCCGGCCTGAGGGGGCGCTAGCGGGGGTTTTCACTACTACAGAGAATAAAAGAAGAAGTGGCAGCAGCAGCTAAGCTAAAAACAATAGCATCGGTCCATGCTATCAAGAGAAACCCTGTACGGTAGTTTCTACTTCTCATTGCGGGTTTCTTTTTCTGATTCCCTTTTTTTCTGAGTCTTACAGTTACATCGTCTTTGGCAAATATTTTAGTCTCGTTTTTATTCGTTGACGAAAATGTCAATACCTTTTGTCATAGTTCTAGTCTTTGAGCATATTTTTTATTTAGTTATCGTCAACCAAATGAACACTGCCAGGCATATAACTAAAAAAATGAGATGTAGTCAACTTATCATTATTCTGTCTTTTGCAGGATCCATTGTAAGACATGGAGGCTTCATCAGATGACCCACCAAAAAGCCATGACCAGAACGGAGATGTTGAGAAAGATGCTTCAGATGGATTGCCACCGTCAAAAGAGCTTTCAAATCAGACAGAAGACACTGCATATAATGACCTTTGTGTCCAAGATGAAACACAGTCTGGGGAGTCAGGTACTGACAACTCTCACACAGAGAGCAAGGCCTCAGAGAAATCACCATGTAAGCTTCAACAGGGTGCTATATTCTCTGGAAAAATACTCAGTTTTTGCTGCTCTGAATGCAAAGGTGATACCACGTACAGCCCCAATGACTTACTGAAACATTTCCAAGGGGTGCACAAAGGAACACTTCCAACATATCCTTGTGATCTATGTACCTTTGTTACCAACGAGTTCTCATCTCTCCAGCGACATCGCATTGGACATCGAGACACATTGGTCACTTGTGAGATCTGCAACGATGGAGTCCAGTACTCTCTACTGTTGCTCACTAGACATTTCATTATGTGCCATAGCTGTAATGGACTGTTTCGCTGTAAGAAATGCGACTTCTCGACCAGAGATGCAGGCACATTCGTTCAACACATTCATCATCACAACGAAGGCAGTCACAAATGTGTAAAGTGTCCATCCGTGAAGGTCCCCTCTGGGAAAGTCCACTCTGGGACATTCCCTTTCACGTGTCAGTTGTGTGGTTATGGCGCTGCACGGAGGGAGTATTTAAGTAAGCATATGACTGTGGCTCACGGAGATGAAATGGATAGAACGAACAGATGGAGGTCAATCGCAGACAACTCTAGAGTTAATTCTCCAGGACTGAAGCTGCTGCTTAAAAAAAGTCCTCCTGCCGGAGGATCCAGGGAACCACAGTGGATGTCAAAGCTGAATTCGTACCCTGGAGTTGGTCTGCTTGACCACAGTGGCAGATTGTTTAATCCGGAGAAAACATTGGAGGAAACGCAACAATTTCTTGAGAGAGCTGTGGGTGTGAAGAAAGAGAGTAACAAGTGGAGTAAAGGTCCACTAAAGAGTGAGCCACAGTGTTCTTACCCAGTCGCATCAACTACACCACAGACAAAGATACAAGAAAATGAGCTCGGTGATGGATCTGGTATTCTAGATCCTGGCAACAGCAATGGGCTGACCGTTCTCATGGTCAAAAATAAAATCTCAATTCCTCCAAACTGTACCACAAAAGTAATGGGATTTAAGATGGTAGATGGTAAAAAGCATTTAGTTTTAAAAGTCATACCGACAAAACAGGAACCTACTACCAAAAACGACGTGCCACCCACAGATATTATTGAAGATGATGAAAAGACTGGTAGCTCCCCGTACTCCTCATTGTCTGAAACATCAGGATCTCTTCTCAGTTTAGATTCTGGGACAAACAAGGATGCATCTGCTTCAGTGAAAACAGAGACGCATGATGTAGAAAATCATAGCGGGGACCCTTTGTTAGAAGAGCATGAAGCAAATATGGACCCGACTTCAAACCAGGCTGACGATGAAGTTCTTGAAATATCCGATACATCGGCTACCAAGGCTTCAGCCTCACATTGTGATGACATGTCCACGATAAGCAAAGATTTTTCTGAAAACCAGTGGAGCGGTTCAGATTCAGAAAAGAAGTTATTACATCATGATCATGAGCACTGTCCACTTCAGTCCACGGCTGAGGAGTCCGAGTCTGCACGTTCAACCTCTAATTCAGCTGAGATCTCGCACACAGACCAAACCAAAGTAACAGCTGGTCCGTTAGAAGAGCTTGCTAAACAGACCACAGATGTAGATTCATGTATTGGTGATCTATCATCATCAGATTCGACTGCAGGTGAGGGCAATTTGCCTAAGATTCCAGTATCTGCAAGTGATCCCATACTGTCTTCACAGGTAGATGAGGTCACTACACCTCCTGTCTCAGTTGGGTCTCTTAGTAATTTAGTGGTGAGTAAAAGTTTGGAATCCAGTGAAGACCATTGTGCACAGCAGATTCCATCCCCCACTTTAACAGCTGAAGAAAAAGAGGCCTCTGTTGATGATGAAGGTCAGACTTCGTTATCTGAAGAGAATACAGCAGCTCCAACCCCCTTTCCTAATTTATTGAATAGTAAGCCTTATTCAGTCACTGATTCCTCTCCCAGAAAGGAGCTACTCACCGATAAGCCCGCAGATTCAGATACAAGCCAGCCGAATAAAACAAGTGCTATTGGTTCCCCCAATGCCAAAAATGGTGTCATAGGAGATGACACCGTTTTGCAAAATTCCCCCAATCAGGAGGTCTTTAGTTTTCACAATTACTCTAAAGAGACTTTTGGCAGTTCTCCTGATTTTTTGGATGCTGAAGAACATTCCCAAGAGGACTTGGAGGACGAAGAGTGTGAAGAAGATTTTGATGAACTCAAGCTGGCTTCAGATTGGAGTTTAACACTACCTGCGTCTCCACCCCTTGTGGATGAACATTCTGAAGAATATGTAGGAAGTGGGGAAGAAAGCAGTGCAGGTGTTAATGATATGGCATCTGCCAGTGAGAATAAATCACTTGAACGGGTGTCAGATAGCGACATAGAGGTTGATGAGTGTGTAGCTACTGTTGATGATTTACCAATTTCATTGATGCCAGAGACTGACACGGGAGCATGTTTGTTAGAGTCGGAGAAAAAAGAGGAAGATTTTATGTCTTCTGTGGTTGAGGGTGGTCCTGCAACTTTGAGTAGTGCTGCTGTGTTGGGCAAGATACTTGAAGAGCATTCAGATGCTATCATCAGCCAGCAGCTTGAGAAAGAAAGGGTGGTATCCTCAGTTACGTTGCAGGATACGAACCGTCCTGCAAAAACAACACTTCGTATCCTGCAGACACCTGAGGGAAAGAAGCAGATGTTCCTTCAGACTATGGAGACTCCATATGCTGTGCCTGTCCAGCTGACAAGTGGCCAAGGCTTCAAGCTTATTACAAAGTCCTGTGCTTCCAAAGTTAATGTGTCATATGTTAAGCCAGGAATTGAAATGGCTAGCAAAGGTTCAGGGTTGTCTCTCACACTTAATGGAGGCAGAATTGGGATGTCAGCTCAAAGTTTAAGTGGAGAGGGCAAAGGTCATGCATCACTCCTGCAGACAGTGAGCAGCAACGGAGGCCGCTATTTTGTCAGTGCTTCTGCCCTGAAGGGGCCCCTTCTCTTATCAGGTACTGTTAAGTCGCCCGCAGAACAGACGATAAACGCACAGCCGATGTGTTATTTAGTTCAACGACCACTTCCTGTTTCACCAAGTACTGAGTCAACTGGTTCCACCTCAAAGACAGTCCTGACCACTCGCCCTGTACTGGCTATGCCTGTGAAACCAGCTGATAAGGCGGCTCCCTTGCAAACGGGACGACAAGCGTACTTGGTTAGGTATATATCACCAGCCAAGTCAATAGTAAATAGTTCAAATGAGAAGGGAGCAACCCAGAGCAGCCAAGCAAATGAAGGAGGCAAAAGCAGGGTTTTCCTCAAAATAATTAGAAGTCCTAATGGCACCAGGATCCTCTCCACTACTCCGTACATGTCTGCCAAAAAGCCACTTTATGTGGCCACAAGTTCTCTGCAGACACCTTACATACTTATGTCTTCAGATTTTTCAGCAGGACTGAAAACCGCCAATAGTTCTCATAGCCCCACACATAAACTCATCTCAGCAAAGCTTCAGAACATTTTACCCCAGTCAGATATTCACAGTCAGAATCAAGTCGAGGATGGCTTAGTGGTGAGGAAATCGTCATTTTTGCCCATGCACACCCGTCCCCGGAGCCAGCGGAAGAGAAGGAGAAGGATCTTGTTTGAGGAATCTTTTGAGACCTCTCCTAAAACTAGAAGAATGTCAAGCAAAACCATTGCTCAGAGAGAGGCCCCCTCGTTGTGTGAGCCAGTGGCAAAAGATGTTGAGCGAACACTTCGTCTTTCTCCCTTCAGTCCATTTCAACAGGTCAAGTGTCCTGGTCAAAACCAGCCAGTTGTGGTGCTAAACCACCCCGATGCTGATATCCCTGAGGTGACGAACATTATGAAGTCGGTTAACAGATACAAAGGTGAAGTTATCAAGGTGGCTCTGTCTGAGAACACAGTCAGAGCCCTGTCTGAGTGGAACTTCATTGGTCCAGATGGTACACTGTCAAACGCTCCTGCAGGGTCACGAGTCCAGCCATCAGGGAACAATGTTAGAGAGCGATTTATCTTAAGACTCAAGTTAAAAAAGACAAGAAGAAACAAATATGAGGTAGTGAGGTTGTCCTCCAGCACAGGTTCGGAGCAAATACCAACGTTTAGTTGTTGGTTTTGTGGCCGAGTGTTTAACAATCAAGAAGAGTGGATTGGTCATGGACAGCGGCACCTAATGGAGGCTACAAGAGACTGGAATAAGCTGTTCTAATGTAACCATATAGCTCCTAGATTGGGTCAAAACCGTCCTCTAATGTAGAAATATTCTTTTTTGTTTTTGTTTTTTTTAAATAGTACTGTTAGATATAGTTAAGCTGTCTATTTTTTTCCCCATAGATATCCAATCAGAAGATTTTAATGGGTAGTGTAATAGAAGAAAGATTGGTACCTGATACCAATATGTATGTAAATATTTTTAACACATGTACATTGAACTCTAGACCTTTGTGTATGTACATAATTGAACTGTGAAAACTGGACACACTGTATGTTTATACATGCAAGCAAAAAGATCACTGGTATGAAAAGAAGGTGCTGTCTGTAATAGACCTATTTCAATGCAGTCAGTTAAAAGATTTCTCAGGTAATTTCAGAATCCATTTTATAAAGAGATCTTTTATGTTAGCTCGAACCACCTGAAGATAGTTTTCATATATGGTATGCTTTAAGTCGGCTGCATGTATTAACCATCGGTAGAGGTCATAGAGCTTATTACTTTATTCATTATTTTAAATTCCTTCTTGGTTATAAACTTGTCCCTTTTAAAACTGAACCGTGTAAATGTTCGTTACGAACACTGGCCAGTTGATGTAGCTGTAGAAATGTTTGTGCAAAAGTGATCTAGAAGCAAACTTTTAGGTTCCTGTGGAAGCTGTATTTTTAAAGCAGTTATTTTCATACACTGTATATGTGTATCTTTATTCTGTTTGTTTGTTTTACTGGTGCTATCCCATTTCTTTTTTTTCTTTTTTTTCTTTTTTAAATGTTAACACTGACCCAGTGTCATTTTCGTAGCAATAATACATTTCACCGTAGTTTTAAACATCTGTACACAGTGCGGTCATTGTAATACCCATTCTAGTGTTTGCTGTTCTCGTTTTGAATGAAGAGCGAAAATCTGCAAAGCACAGTAATACTGTACCAACAAATGGAGCATGTTCAGATGCAAACCACCAACCCACCAAATTCCCAACCAAACACTAACTTCATTTTGTGTTGGGTTTTGTTCTCTTATACTTGTGTGCCTCAATCTGCCTCAGAGTTTTTACCAAGCAGCTCTTGTTTGTGTTGAGTTTCTTGTATGTTTAAGAGGGTTCAGTGGTTAAGTGGCGATCACTTCAACACACACACACACAAAAAATCTATATATTTTTTTGTTTGTTTTTTAAAACGATTAAAATTTTAGGTTTTTTTTTTTTTTGGCATACGCAATACTGTTGAGCCAGTTTAAATGTTTGAACTATATTTGAATGATTTAAATTACATGGCTTTGTATTGCCATTACATAGAATCTGCTGGTCTATATTTGTGACTAGTGACTTATGCAAATCCAAAATGTTCACACGTTCACTTTCGGAACAAGTTCTGCTTTACCTCAGAGTTGGCAGCATTTACAATACCATGTAAATTAAAAAGCAGCGAAGTCGTACCTTTTTAGCATATCGTTTTACTCAAAAGCATTTTGAACACGTACAGTTTGCAATGACTTTGAAATATGACAATCATTCTTACAAAGCAGTACCAAGTTTACCACTGCTTTGCTTACTGATTGCTACGCCTTTGCTTTTTAAATGCATAGTTTGAAAATGTATTCTGCTTTTTCACTTACAGACCTCTACCCTTTACTTTACCCTTTACTACTACCCACTACATTATGCCATCCACAAGCAGAAAGCATAAAACTCTCACATGCCAACATAAACGCAACCAAATACTTTTTTAATCATGAGGCAAAAAAGCTGTTTGGTGTTTAATGATAATGTCAAACAGGTTGTTTGGGTTTACTACAATGCGAAAAAACATATGTATTTTTTTATGCTAAGTGCCTAAAATGTGATGCACCAGGTCGACACTATTGTACTGTATTCACCTCCCTACGGTTCCTCCTTGAATAAATGTAAATACTTTGAACTTTTGATGTATATAAATCTTCTTCTGGAGGTTGTCTAGTTCATTATTTTCTTAAATTGTTAAGTTGGCTTATAAACAGTTTTTAAATCATTTAGAAAATTGCATTGTTAATTTGTTAATAAGTTTCTCTTTGAAGTAGAAACACTCAACTGTTATGCTCTTAGCTCACTAGGGGGCAGTACCTGATAAAGAGATATTGGACTGGCGTCAAATGGCATGCAGTCGTATATTCAGCATAATTGCTTTTAGTTATTTACCTGCCTGAATATAAGCAGTCTTCCACACCCTAATGGTTTACACTCCTGAAGAACTATTTACAAGAATTGACGGTGTGTATTAATAATTTTGATACGGGTTCAGATTTGGGTTCAGTTCACTCAGCGTTAATAATTATAGTTCAGGCATGAGGGTGAATCAAATGAAAACGTTAAGTGTGAATATTTTTTTCCTAGAGGAATCTGGAGACTTGTTAAGACTTGAAACACTTGCATTGAACAAAATGGATTTTAAGTAGGAAGATTATACAATTTTATGTCCCCTATTTGAAAAAAAAAAAATTCTAAATTAAAAAAAAAAGGTTTTCATTTGATTCCATATATTGATCCATATACTAAATTCCATCCTTGTATATCAACAATTAAAACAATTAGTAGTTGATAGTTGAAAGCTGATTGGTTTTGTGCCGTTCTTCAGCGCCAAGTCACTGAGAGTAAATGTGTGGCTGCCAGAGAGCGGGAAAGACAGTTCTGCAGGCTTGAGCAGGATATAAATAGGTCAGGCTTACAGCAGTGCTGTCTTCCTGACTTCCTGCCACAGAATGGCTGAGACCATGAAAATGGCCTGGATGAAGGGGTGATTTCATGAGAAATTAAGTGTTACTAAAGAGATGAGGGAAAAATGAAGAACTAGGCAGGAAAAGAAACAGAAGTTTCTAATTAGATTTGACTTTGCACAGTTAATTAAAGTGATAAAGAATTCACTCATGGTCTTAATCTCTATAAAAAGCTGAGGTTAGAAGATTATGAAAATAATAATGTGGCTTGTTCTGATTGGTTTACTGTGCGACACTTTCTTTTTGCCTTTGCCAGTCCTCCAAATTGATGCTAAACTATTGTAATGCTCATTGCATTGAACAAATGCTGCTACTGCTTAGTCCATGTGTATTATATACAGTACATGTTATATACATACATACATACATAGTGTTTCTTGAGTGGATGTAAAAGGTCTACACATTGCTGTTAAAATCGCTAATGATAAATGATGTCAGATTCCCCATCATTAATATGATACAGCAACCAACAAGACCCAAGTAAAAACAAATAGAAACTTTTTTTATTAAAAAAAAAAAAAAAAAGGGAAAAACCTACAGTAACCAGCTTGCATAAGTGTGTGCGTGCACACTTCAATAACTGGTCATGTGACTGTTGTCCAAATGGACCGATCACATTCAAACACAAAAGTAACTGTTACACAACTGTCATCAATGAAAAGTGATTCTTATTAACCAGAGATAAAGTTTAGCTGTTTCTGTAGGGCTTTCTTGACATCTTGGTTTCATACAACTACTGAAGACTTGGTCTACAAAGAGCTTCAAAGGCATGTACTTGGCCTCATTGCCAAAAGTATAAATCAGGAGAGGAGTACAAAAGAATTTCCAAAATATTTCATATTACCACGCAAGAATACAGGAATATGGGGCACCACAGTGACAAAAACAGGATGTGCCTCCAAAATTGACAGAAGGACATCCTCTCACAATTTGACAGATTTGGCCATATCAAGATGCTCTACGTTGGTACAAAATTGCCAAATCAAGATGTGCTAGGTTGGTAAACTATTACCCAAAAAGGTATTATAGGCTGTGGATGCTACAAGCAAATGGTACTTAAATGGAATAGTAGTCAAGACTTGTACACACTTGCACGACCAGGTTATTGTAATGTCCAACCAAGACATTTATTATATGGAATATATATTTTGTGTTGTTGGTTGCTATCACAATAAAGGTGGGAAAATATCTCACATGGTTTATCTTGGTTTAATTTTTGTACATCATAGTGCTATTCGTAGCTTGAATATCTTCTTTCCTGTTGTAAAAAAAAAATATATATATATATATAAATAAGTAAAAGGTGAAATTAGGTTAGTGAAGCAGACTTAAATAGCGACACCACTTTCTAGCACCCAGTCAACAGTTCACATTCTGACACGTCACACAAATACGTAATTGTCCTGAAGCTCGTCACAACAGTGTGGACTCAGAACAGCAGATGGCAGTGAGGAGCATTAGCAGCCCTTGCCATGCTATGATGTGACGTGAAAGCCCTTATCTCCATGGAATATTTTTAATGACACCATCCAGTGCTAGTTCAGTGAACTCAACCCTTTGCTCTCACAAAGCCATGCTGATTAGTTATGCAGTTTGAATAGATTTCTGTTTCTGCTCGCAGAGCCACATTCTGAAATCTCTTACTCTCTCCTTTTATCGTTGATTTGAAGTAACTATGTGTACTACAGGTTTATCTAGAAAGCACTTAGACCTTTTCAGTTTTACGGCGTGCTACTGCAAGTGTCTGAGCAAGGACTCTGTATTAAATATAAATTAAGCTAGAAAGCTTTATTGATAGGGACTTCTCCCTTCATTCTTATGATTGTATCCACCCTGGACAAGAGAAGGGATGAAAGGGGGTGAGAGACACTGTAGAGGGAACTTTCCAAACCTGCATGATTGCTGGGGGTTTGAGGCACGGACAGCAATTATGAGCGTTAACCCCCGAAAAGGGGGCCAAGAACGTAGTGAACACTCTTAACTTCAGATGAAAAGGCATGAAAGTTGAGACGAACAAATCGATCAAATAAACCACTGGATAGGACGGAAGAATTTGTACGTGGTGATAAAATACATTTATTGGAAAAAGTGGCAAATGTATAAAATAAGGAGTTAGGTCACAACAAAGAGCAGTGCAGCACTGTTCTGTCGAAAGGATGTGGATGTACATACCGATTAACAAATTTGGACAAATTTCCTTTCCTTTCCAGAACTCAAAATAAAGTACAACAGCATGTTGATTGAACCTGTAGACTTAAACGTAAGATTTAGACATACTTTTTTTTTTCTTTCTATTTTTGCCTTCCTTTTAGTAGCCCATTGTGTGGTAAATAAGGTGTGGTAACTGCATGCATTTACAATATATGTGGCATATCAGGTGAAAATAAATCAGACATGATCCCTGAGCTCCCAGAGAAACACAACATGAAATATACAGTGGATAAACTATTCCAAATAACCAACATTGACACTTGATTCATGTCATTCAAGTTAGATTGCAGAAGACAGATGATATCTCACAGGATTAATGTGGTGTTTTGTGTGTGACAGATTGCAATTCTGCACTAGATATGACCTGTGAAATGTGAAGTTACTGATGTATTCCCTATGACTAGGGATGGGTACCGAAACCCGGTACTAAACGGGCCCCGTGGCTAACTTTTTAAAGACCGGAGTATCTATAAGCTCTGACGTTAACGGTATTGCTTTCTGTACTTTTTGGGAGAAATTAGTAAATCAGATTTTTTTTTTTGTTTCTACATAAAGGTAACCTTTCCTAGTTTATCTGACCAGCTCCGTTACTGATTAACACGTATGGGGAAACACTCGCACACGCACCCTGGCACGGAAAATTCAGTTCTTCTTATGGCTGTATGTGATCTGTGTACTGACATCCTGTGGACCCGGCCAGATCGGCGAGAGCATGTGCACAAATTAAAACTTTTAATTACATGTTAATACATTGTAAGACATATAAAAGCATACATACACAATCACACGATACTTAACTCGATATCCGTCAGCAGACTTTGAAATATTTGACAAGTACAGCCTGCCTGTCAGGCAGATACGCATTCTTTTTATGATATTGTAAAACACTTAAATATATGCACAAGAACTCTTTGTGGACTAAGAAATCGTTAGAAAGAATTAAAACTATCAAAAGCGTATGTTTGTGTATGTTTTTATTTTATTATAATGGTTTTAGTAATATTGCGACTCCCATGCGATAGGAGTATTGGTCAGCTTACTGTGTCGACGGAATTGGAAAAAGGAAAAGTTTGTTCCTGCGTTCACAAATAGGACAGAAATCTTGACACACTGTCATACAGATCGGCCGTACGGTAAAACATGCGCATGCGCACGCGGATCTGGCAGCCGCAAC
>JAOVYU010000067.1:14662578-14672617 GCA_025674565.1 Synodontis membranacea
GTTAAAATCCTTGACGCAAGGATTATGTGTGTAATTTATATTATGGCAAATAGTTCTTGGTAGTACATGAGTGATGTCCGGGGTAGTGAAAGTCTGTCTTTTATACCCTGGGACATGTACCACATTACCATAATGAAATTCTATTAGTATGGATTTCATTTATCTTAATTGGTGGTGTTATTACAGAGACCGGGGCGTGAGGATGGAGGGGAGTGATGTGTCAAATTAATCTCACACGCAGAGAAAGGGAGCTGTAAATATTGGAAGAGTGAGAGAAAGCATGATTACTCATACAGAGGAGTATACAATGAGAACTCTATCTCACATTTAGGATACTGCAAGATTTAAAGAGCTACAAAAAAAAAAAAAAGTAATAATGAAAATCATTTTAAATGTAAATATATTGTAAAACCCATATATTCAGCGATTAAAATGATATTTGGATAGATTAATGATGGGTAAAAATAGACAGTTTTATAAATAGTTGGGTTAAAAATACACATTGTTTACGTACAGAAAAAACTGATTAAAGTAAGGTTTAATGATATTTTGTAATATTTTGTTTATTGTAACAGTTAAACACTACTGAGCCTGTTCGTCCCACCTCCACCTGACGCACTAATACTGTCCCCATGCGGCACAAGTGAAATCCATTTCATTCCATGATGCTGTCCTCTCCCTAATGGCTGTACTTTGCCCCAGATATAATTGCTGCAGCCCCTACAATCCATTAGTAAAGGGGCGCTAGAGCACTCCACCTAATTACACACCACTAATTATACAGCACAGAGCTTCAACACTACTGTATAAGGGGCTTCAACACACTGTTCACATGGCCTTTTCCATCATCTCTCTCCTCATGGGAGCTTTAATTTTAACCTTTTGTAAGCTCACATTGCATCATTTGTACTTTCCCTGCCTATATGTGTTTCACCTGGTGCATAATTACCTCTGTACCTCCTTACAAAATTGTCATCATGTGGCAGGCACAAACTGAAATCAAGAGCTGGCAAATGAGAGAAAATAGATCTGGTGTGTCACTCTGTAAATGTCAAGAGTGTTTAATTTACTATACATGACATGGGTGCAGTTCCGTTACTGTTATACTCATGTAAAAATGGTTGCATGAGTAAAGCTCTAAAATATCAAAATTGAAACAGTTAAAATAAATGATAAATAATGAGAGATGATGTGCATAGTGTAAAACAAATGACATTTTCCCACACTGTCAAAAGATGATGTTTGATCAAGCTTGATATTCATGTTTGATGACAAACGATAATTTCCTGCATTATGTGCCACTGATGTTTGGTGACTTGTGGTACTGATGTTTGATGGCAAATATTTGTTTTTCAATGCATACAGTCCAATCTTTAACACGGTCCTCCTGCAGTCCTGGGGCAGTTACCTAAGACACTGATAAATCTTTAAAGCTCAGACTCAGACCATCATTAACAGAATACTTTCATAAAGAACTAATAACTAATGTGTGTTCTAACTAATATTTTGCCAGATTGCCCATAAGTGTGAATGTGAGTGTGAATGACTGTCTATGTAAAAGCTGGGGTTGGTTCCTGTTTCACTATGACCCTGATAGACAAATGGTACAGATAATAGATGAATGTTTCTGGAACCGAAAAAAGTCCAAAAACAAAAACTAAATAAAGAATAAAACAGTATGTCTGTGGCTTAGTAATTCATAGTATTTCATAGTATAATTCATAGTATAATTTGTATAGTTATAATACAAAAATACAATTTATACATATTTAAAAAGGTTTTTAGAAACAATCCCACTGAGCCCTTGTAACTATGCCAAGGATCACAATGGTCTGATTGAGAAACTACCTAAGCCAGCTCATGTTCTTAAAGAGCATCTTCAGTAGATTTTGGCAGATATAACAGAAACATGATGTTAAGCGGTATTTTATTTTAATCATTTGTGATCTTAATGAAAAGTAATGTTCCATTACTAACGTATTATACAAAAAACTGGAGGTCGGCCTTAGACGTGAGTGGAGGACAGTGACATCATCTCAGCCAGGGAATGGGTTTATTTTATTCCTACGCTTAGACCCAGACATAGTCCTCTTCTGAGAAAACACTGAAAATCAAGCCTGTAAATGTAAATATTTAGGTGAGCTGGTAGGGGTGGGAGGTGGAGATATACAGTACCAGTAAAAAGATTGTACAAAACTACCTCATTCATAGTCATGTCTTTTGCTGTGCTGTTTTTTAAAGCTAGTTAGGTTTTGAAGAAAAAATACTAGTTGGCTATCAATATTATTATACGAACAGGGCTACGCCCAAATGAGCTGCTGACAGTGAGTCTCAAGAGAATAACTGCATCTCTTCCTTACAGAACAGCAAGCTGGGGAACAGGTGGATGACCAAATGGTGAAAAATATTCTGTCCTGTGTCAAATAGATAAGTCTGAGTATTTGCAGGTGAAGGAAACACAAGACAGGAATACAGGACACGGACAGCTGCACTCCCTCCAATTAGAGAAATGGACTCTAATGGTGAAGGACCACAGAAGGAAGCGTGGAATCACCCTCACTGAAACGGCCCTTGGCTTGTGCTGCTGACGACTCCCACAGCCGTTTGAGTGGCCGGGAAAGATATCTGGATGCACTGCACACACTGTAAGAAGATTTCTTTTCCTAATGACCTGACCAATGGGCATCAGAAGGCAGACTGAAGAAATAGGATCCCTTAGGGGGAACAACACATTTGATGGGACGTCTATTTTACCAGAAGTAGAATGAATCATAGAGCACTTTTCAGAACATTTGGCCTGTTTTTTTTTTTTTTCATTAGATGTTTGGACAAATTTCTCCTTGCATGTTTATGATTATTATGATTCGCATGAATGAGCATTTAACATTTAATCCCATGTAATCAGTTTATCTTTCTATCTACATAATTATATTCTTAAGATACAACTAGTGACCTTGTACTTTGTGTCAAATGTGAACCTTACTGAGTGAACAATGCTTTTTGTACTTCCTAACCATAACAGGAAGGATTTATTTTCAAGAATTTGTTTCTTAGAAGAGAAATGGTTTGCTTTCTTCTCTTAGGTTTTGCCCCTATTCCCCATATACTGTATCAGTAGACCGTTTGCTCCTTATGATGAGAAGCCTCACCTTTAAAGGAATGCAACCCTGTTAGCAAGTCTCAAGATCTCAAGAGCTTCTGTGTATAAATATTCTCTGTAAGTGAGTTCAAATCAGTAACTCCTCTGACATAGTCATGGTGCTCCTCAGTTCTTAAGAATCTTTCCAATAAACACCACACCTGCTACAGCAATATAACATACAATACACCATCTCAGTATACACATCTAAATATTGTCACCTTTTAAAGCTCTTGTTAAGCTCAACCTTTTTTTTTTTTTTTTTTTTTTTTTTGCTCATATGGAAAAATAGGCTTTATTCAACTTATAGTCATTTATAGTACATGTAAGACAAAACCTAATTTGCTGAATACATATTCAATGTCAATCTCATATAAGATCCTTATAGTTAATAGTAAATGTTCTGGTAGTTAATATATAGCTATTGTTGGAAAACTTAAATAAAGGATAAAGGTAATAAATAAAGTTGCCCTGAAGTACCATATAAAAAACAAAACATGGTACCCACAAACATCAGCCTTCCAGGTTTCTCTTTCTTTGAAAATGGCAGAGGGTTATGTTTTATTTATGAAACTGTGTGTTCACAAACCAGTCACAGCACAGATGCTTTGCATGTGGCCAAAGACTCCAGAGTCACTCTACAATGCAGCACAGTATGCAAAGTATCTTCTACATGGTCTCATACAAGGTTGCCATATTTCATTCCGTGTTATCCTTTTGACTGGGAAAATATATATACATGAGGTAAGCTTTAGTTATTTATTTCTCACTTTAAGTGCTGTATAAAAAAATGCTGAGAAAGTGTGTGTGTGTGTGTGTGTGTGTGTGTGTGTGTGTGTGTGTGTGTGTGTGTGTGTGTGTGTGAGATAGAGAGAGAAAAAAGAGAGAGAGAGAGAGAGAAAGAGAGAGAGAGACTAACTGTTTAATCATCTGTTCAGATTTCAAAGTATATGAGTTTTGTTCATGGTACAGTGTTTTTGTATGTTCATCATACCATATATGGTAATGTTATTTACCTGCTTCTTTGCCAGTGTATAAATAGTTAAAGTTCTGACTGTGAAAGATGATAGGATCTGTTTCCTTCACCTAAGCAGAGTAATATGAGATAGCTCGAGGTCAGGCACTGTATTTTCTTTTACCTTTGTGTGCGCTTTTCAGGACAAGCAAGGGTGTGGGCTGTTGTGCACTGCTCTAGCATGAAACTCATGAGCTCTACACAGTAAAATGTAAATGACTGAGGAGCACTTCAGAAAATCATCAGACCATATCATCAGCATGACTCTGAGCCCAACATTCTGTTATGTTAAGGCATTTGGTTTATACGTTTTAAAACTAGCAGTCTCCTGAATCATGTTCAAAATACTGACTGATTTATGTTTCCTTTATATTTTGAATTAACAGATGTCAACTGAACTACACCACTTTTTGTGTCATTACTGACAAGTGAAAACATGTCATTACAGATATGGCCTCTGAATTCTGCCTCAGCATCACCAAGTACTTCCTGTTTCTCTTCAACCTAATCTTTTTTGTAAGTTGTGTATGAATAATAACTATTTATTTTTATGACATAATAAAGCCCTGAAATGTTACAATAAACATGAACTATGTTTTACATCCTTAATGTTTGTACTTATTATCCTTTCACTTAAATAAATAAGGTTTTTAAATTAATTTAATGCATGTCTACAATGTCAGCTTTTGTTGTAATTTCACTCATCATGTGAAGCTGACTGACCCTCATTGTTTGTCATCTCATGAACAGAATTTGTAATGTCCCCTTATAGGTGTTAGGGTTGTCCCTCTTGGGGTTGGGATTCTGGGTGATATTTTCAGAGTCAAGTTTTCTAAGTGAGTATTAAAATTCAGGCTTTCCACATCATAATAAAAAGTAACAATGGGATCATTAGCTAGTCAAATAGATTTCCATCTTTTATTTTCTGTTGTCAATCTTTTAGAGCAGACAAGTACAAACAAAGCAAATTGTAATAATTAAATATGTTTAATTATTCTCCTTAACCACCCATTAGACAAAACAAAATGAAAATAAAAATATTTTTGTTATCGTAAGATTAATCTTTATGAATAAGTTATCTCAGATGTCATAAGACATAATGTGCACTTTCACAGTACTAAATGTGCATTTCCACAGGACCAGCGCCTCCCTACCTATCCCTGTCTCTCTTCTCCTATCTGTTGGTGATCAGTGGCTCTGTCACCATGTTATTGGGTTTCTTTGGGTGCCTCGGTGCTCTGAAGGAGGTCAAATGCATGTTGGCAATTGTGAGTTTATTAATGATAATCCATTATTAAAAAAAATATCCATCTTGCTTGATGTTTAATTGCAAAGTATATATCAGGTACACATCCTAGAAACCTAATATTGATGTAAATTGCAATCAATACAATGTGTTAATTTGCTTTGTTGAATTGAAATTTGGTACTAAACTGGCCTGTGTTTTTCTGCAGTATTTTATCCTCCTCACCCTGCTCCTTGCAGCTCAGATAATTGGCACAGTTCTGCTCTTTACACAGAGAAGTGCGGTAAGTCAAGCATGGAGAGAGTGCACACCCTGTGACATCCTGTCACTTTTTTCTTTTTGTATTTAAGGGGGGGAGGGGAGGAGGTATACTCAGTGCAGTATTTATGTGGCTGGTGCCTTAATTACCCAAGAATAATTAATTTCTAATAACTAATACACCTTTGATAACCAAAGGTTTCCCAAAGATTATTTTTCCTTTCCTCTTACTAGTTTGACAGTTCTCTGGAATCTCATGTTATTAACATTATTGAATCATTTGGGAAGAATGATTCAAGTCTGCAACATTTTCAAACATCTCTAGAATTCCTTCAAAGTGAGGTAAGGCCTAAGTTGAGAATAGTCACCCACAACAAAATGTCATTGTATATCTGTACTGTCATAACTGTAAATATTGCGCATGTCTTAAGTAGTTTGACTGAATATGTTCAAGATCCAAACTAGTGATGTAACCTGAAATTTTGTCTACTAAGGCCCACTGTTGTGGCTGGAATGGGATAAATGATTGGAAAGACTTGCCGCCGTGCTCCTGTTACTACATGAATTCAACAGTCAATGCAACTGCTCAAAGCTTGGACACTTGCCTCTGTCACTTATCCAACTATACTTGTGAAATGCATCAAAAGGTACAGCATAATGTTATGATGTTAACCTGCTTTTCTGTGATTGTCAACTTGCGCTAAGTAAGATTTTACTTCAGAAATGTAAATCTTTTGACTAGTGGTAGCAAGTAAAATTGCTCAGTGGCTAGTTCACTGCTGTGCTTGATTTAACAATATTACTTTTAAAACCGCAGCACTAGACTTTAGTTGTTGTGACAAGTCATCTGATCATAAATCTTGTGAAAAAAACATTATGTACGAAATCTTTAAAAATGTCTAACTAAGCTGAAGCCCATATGAATGTGATTCTCAATGCTGTTTGATCCCATCTGATTTTTTTCCCCTCTCATTAGGGCTGCAAAAGAATTATTAAAGAATGGCTTGATGAACATATTATGATCATTCTTGGAGTGGTCCTTGCTGTAGCAGTTGTAGAGGTGAGAGTTAACTGTCAAATGGAAAGTGTATTTTCTTACTGAGCATTCTTACAAAACCTTGTCTGTCTCCAGATTCTCAATATGTAACTGATTTATGAAATATGATAATATATAAGTAAGACTATATGTTATCATAGTTACACAAAACATACTGCACCTTGGCATTACAGAATGAATGTGCTTATTCGCTTTTTGTTGTTGTTGTTTTTTTATGTGCAGCATTTGCAATTTCTCCTGCACTTTGTGTTGTAGTGTCTCCAGTGGGTGTGTCTTATCATATTCTGTTGTCTTATCCGCACCTATCGATGTTGCCGACCGAGAAACTCATATGGCAGCCATGGTCAACTTTCCAGGTCTCAGTGTGGATGTAGTGTTGTCAAGTGGAGCTGTGTTATTCAGAAAAATGCAGTAATATCACAGTGGATGATGCTTCATAGAAGCATAACATACCAGATTCCCAGTGCGACTGTACATTTTGTAAACAACAGTGTATTTAATATATTCACAAACCAAACTCTTTGTAGCAACAATCTCGTGACATTCTAGCACTTAATAGCAAGTCACTGTGATACTACAATTTAAGAAATGAATTTGAATTTTAATTAAATATTTATGTTTGTATGTTTGCCTGCTTTGGCTGATTAACATTAATGTATCTCCCAAATCCTAACAGTGATTTCAATGTGGAGTATTGGCAAGGTACACTGCATATGTTGGCTGTGTGCAATGTTTTGTGGAAATTTTAATGGGCATCTTTCTTTTTGAAACTAAGAGAATTAACATTCCCTGTTGACCCTTGTCTCAACAGATATGTGGTACCATCCTTTCGATGTGTCTGTATAGCCAGGCCTCTATGGATTACTCCATGCCTTTGTACCGTTAAAGCAGAGTGGCGTGAAGGAAGAACATCAGCTACAACCTTTAGTGTATTATATACTGACAGTTCGCTTTGTAATACATCAGTATTTTTATTTGTATCTGTATTTCTGTTCATACCGGCAACAGTAGTTTATTTTGTAACCCCAAATCATTATCGGTTCCTGCACATTATCTTCTGGTGATTCTCAAATATTACATTTTTCATGTTAATAAATAATACATTCAAATAACCGCGTCATGTTATTTATATTAACGGAACCTGTATGTTTTTCTTGTCTAAAGTTATTGTATTAAATTTTACACTATTTGACCCAACCCTTGGTTATGCCCTAAAGGTGATACAGAAGTATCTGTTGCGTGTAATTGATTATCTTCCCGTCTTCCAGTAAGAAAGAAAAAAGAAGCACCTGTATGTATTTCACCAGCATAATGAGTCTCTATTGTTACATATACACAATGAATAACCTCAATCCTGTAGAGAGGTGGGCATGTTTATCTTTTTTTTAGTCTTATTCATGATTAGTTTGTTGATCTTTTTATCTTTGAAAATATAAAATGCTTAATAGATTTCGTATTGTACGGTAACTTAGATAAGACCAAAAATATAATCCACAAACGATCATTTTACAATATACTAAAACAGCAAGTTTTATTTCCTGAAGCAGAGATTTCTCCCATGTGTTAATTTTAATCATGAGCATTGCATAAAACTGAGGAAGCCCAGAGAGGATATGTGATACTCGTGGGTAGGCTGCTAATGTGGGACATGTTTGTAGCTCATCTGTTATCAGATGTTCTATATATACAGGTGTGGTCAAAATAACTCTTTTTGCTCTTCCTGGACAAACTAGACTGAACTGGACTAGGTTAGAGAAATCTTGCTGCAGTTATCATATTCAGGCATTTAATTTAAACATCTTAAACATGTTTTTATTTATCACAGCACTTTTGAAATGTTGATAATGAACTAAATTATTATAATGATTTAGATCTTTGGCCAGCAATCATCATTTACTGAAAAATGGGGCCTCGAGGTTCAGCTCTGATTGTGTTTGTTGCTGTTTTCTCTGGTGAGTCTATATATTTTAATTTAGTTTAGCATTAATTTTTTTATTGTTTTTGTTGTTCTTGTTGGGTTGGGGTTTTTTTGTTTGTTTGTTTGTTTGTTTGCAGTCAATACTAATCATTGGAAACAGATGTTTTTAAAAAAGAAATATTCAATACTGTGGTCATATCAGTTGCTCAGGGCCTGATTTGTAACTACTGCCGGAACATTGAGAGGTACCATCCTTCCTGTGAGCAACTGGAGGAGGTGGAATGCAGTATGGGTCTCACACACTGCATCAGGCTCACAATGCATGATCCTGCATGTATGTTGTAACAGTAATGATAAGTCATAGTAAATTTTTAATATTTGAATACAACCAGTAAAAAACGAAACATTTTAAGGATGTTTAAGAAGGTCTTTTTGTTGTTGTTGTTGTTTTTTATCAGATATTTCACATTCTTGTACCTTGTTTTAGATGGTGAAGTACGTCGATGTGCCACTACCGAGGAATGTGAAGCAGCAGTGCCTCCACTGGTAGCGAAAGATTGCTGCAGTACAGACCTCTGCAACTGACCTTGTTATTGGCAAGACTCAATGTGTTCAATTGTTAATAAATTCATTAATTAATTCCAGTGATTATTTATAGCAATATCCACAATGATTTTTAATAAAACAATGATGAAAATAAATAATGCATGGGAAATCACTGTAAATTACACACATGAATCAAAACAAAATAAAGTCGTGTGCATGTCTACAATAGCGCAACAATCACTTTGTCTTGTGTGCCATGTTCTAACACCTTAACCCAAAAGCTAAAAAAATAAATAAATAAATAAATAAAAATCAAGAAAGCAAGAAAAGTTCTTGGGTTTATTATTGCCACACATATCACACTTCAGTAAAAGACAGCAAAATAATCAGCAATGCTATTTAATGGTTTTTACACAAAAGTAACACTGGATTGCAAATATTTAACAAAGACAAAAAAGAAAGACATGGATGGTTGCTAAAAGATTCTAAATCCTACTTTGAAAACCATGAATTTCTACATTATGGGATCCTCTGGTACAGCAGTTACAGAAGTAGTGGCCAATGAAGTAGATACAGAACACACAACTGCTGATGATGACCAGGACGGAAATTGACACTAGAGCATAGATCGACATGCTTTTCTCTGCCACAGACCTTACCAAACACTCCTGATCTGGACATGCTTGGATATTACTCTTACATATGAACATGTTTTGATTTAGTTTAGGCAAATTCCAATAAAGCAAAACATACACAAACCAAAACTCTACCAAAATCCGCAGAATAATGCTGAACAGGTAGAAGAGCACAGCATTCCTGCTTCCATGCATGTCTAGGATCATTATCTCAGCTGTGTTACT
>JAOVYU010000067.1:14687593-14699591 GCA_025674565.1 Synodontis membranacea
AAACCCAGGAGCCTTCATTATGGTTTTGTGTCTGAAAAGTGGTCTCTTACATATGTTGCTTTCTTTACTGACAAACAAACATTTTTATGCTTACAATTATTATTATTATTATTTTTTTTTTTTTTTTTTTTTTTGAAAAGTAATGTTTGGGAATATTAATTGTTTTTGTACTCAATAAGGCAGAATTCATAAAATGTAATTTATAACACTATTTGTACACAAAAAAATAGGATACCTAAGACTTTTGCACAGTACTGTGTGTGTGTGTGTGTATGTATGTGTATATATATATTTGGCCTATGGAACAGGACATATTTCTTCTTTGGTGCATCTGCTAGAACTGTCTTTTTGTTATGTAATGTTTTATTCATCTTGACTTAAGGTTTGAACAAATTTAAAAAAAAAAAAAAAAAAAAAAAAATAGTAGTGAAATGTCAATTGATACCAACTGCTTTTATTTATTAAAATAAACAAATGGGTGACTTTGCAGGTCACGTTACTTTTGTGTCTTATTTGTACTTGTACCAGATTACACACCTGATTGTAAGAGCATCTGCAGGCATGAGAAGCGGTTTTGTGTATATTTACTGTTCTGCTTTCTCTCGTCAGATGCACAAAGTCACTGACCCCCTTAACAGTACATCCGTTTCTAAGTAGCAGTTGGAACATTTCTGGCTCCTTCCCTGGCTGTTATTGTTAAGTTAGTTGCAAGTTATTTATGTTCTGCTGAAAGTTATAAGCTTGGTGCATTCGTTTAAATGTAACTTTTGACAGTGAAGATTTCCACTATAATGCCTGCAAGTGGAAATCCACGAAGATCAGTCTAGCCCCTGCTTAGATTAGTTTTGACTTTAAAAAGAAATGCATGAAATGTTATTTGAATACAGTCAAGTAGTGCTGAACAAATCTTTAACTTTAATTCTCATCTCTCCCTCCCTATCTCTCTCTCTCTAGCATCCATCCAGTGTGTGCACCCTTATGAGCTCAGTTATCAGATTCTCAATGGCATGGAACAGAATGCATTTATTTCTCCTTTCATAAAACCTACCCTTGCATATGGACTTTATATACACCATCACATTGATGAAAGTGAGGACAAGGACCTCACCTTTAAAAAAGGTGCCCCCATTTCTCATACTCAAACTGGCTCTTTTTAGTATTTTACATCACTCTATTATACCATCGTGGCTATGCAACAGCCAGGCAAGACCAAAGGCTTTTTATGCAAGCACTGTGGTATAGCATGTTCCAACATGCCCAGTCTATTGGAGCACACGGAAACCTGTCGTCAGTCTGAGGATGATCGGAAATTCAGATGCGACGAATGTGGACGGGGATACAGACACGCTGGTAGTTTGGCAAATCATAAGAAAACTCATGACATTGGCTCCTTCCAGTGTCACATATGTGCTCGGAAGCTGTCCAACGCATTGGCTCTCAAAAGTCATTTGCGTATTCACACGTCACGAAAGAAGTATACTTGTATGGACTGTGGTAAAGGCTTTCGCCTCGCAACCCAACTGGCAACTCACCAAAAGGTGCATCGCAATAGAGTGTTTCAGGGAAGAGCCAAAAACAGTGATCTGAAAGGTAATCAGACTGAAGGCATTTGTGATGATGATGATGATGATGAGCAACTACAGCAAGTGGATGAGCAAGATTTCGATATGATCCCAGAACTGCCATCAGACTTGGAGTTGGAGGTTGCCCCTGATAATGGCTTCAGCAATGGATTGATGTCGGAGCTGATTCCAAGCTCTGCTGCTGAACATGACACCACTGGTGATGATGAAGACCGACCGTTTAAATGCGACATGTGCGAGAAGACCTACAGGCATCATGGAAGCCTGATAAATCACAAGAAAACTCATCAGATGGGCATATTCGAGTGTTCGGTCTGTTTCAAACAGTTCAACAATCTTGCCGCCCTTACCAGTCACCAACGAATCCACAGTAAAACCAGAGGTCATCCCAGCACGGTCAGCCCATTGGCCCCTGAGGCTTACACAGAGTCTATTTCAGAACAGGTGTCAAACGTGTTGCAGAATGGGTCCACAAATATCCATTTTTGCCACCTTTGTCAGTCAGCATTTGCTAATGACGACGAGTTTCAAAATCACGTTATGTTACATAACTCTTCTTCGGTGTCCTTTGAGCTCCCTGCTAGCACACCAGAGGACCATCCCTTTTCATATAGTATTAATCAGTCACCTGAGTCTAATCCATATCCATCTTCCAGTGACACTCCACCGTTGCCTCCATTACTCGATAAAGCTGTTGATTATGACCAAACCCAGGGACCAATGGAAAATGGTCATATATATGTACCTCACCCCATTGGTGATGAACCAACTCTTTTAGATACTCAGGGAGAGCATCTGACCCTGCCTTCAGAAAACCTCAACCCTGAACCTTCAGAGCAAGCTACGGATGATAAACAAGATCAGTCTGGTAGCTCGGACCGACGTTTTAAATGTCATGTTTGTGGCAAGAGCTACCGACATGCAGGTAGTCTCATCAACCACAAGCGCTCCCATCAGACTGGCATTTTCCAGTGCTCTATTTGCCGTAAGAACTACCCACATCTGGCTGCCCTGCGTAGCCACCTTCGTATCCACAAAGGGAGACCTTCTATGGTGATCCCCAGTGCTGAAGGTGACTGGCTTTCCTCAGAGCCCCTGACCCACGAAAATCAGCATGGAGGATTTCCTCATGAAGGTGATGTAAGCGGTATTCTGGGCCTTCCTCAGGATTTGGGCGACGTGAATTCCGATGAGGAGGATATCAATGATCACGATGGCTCAGAATTTCAAGAACAGTTTGACAGTTCGTTCTCGGAGGACAGACACATGGACCTACCTCAGGATGAAGCTCTCATGGAGAGGCACATGTGTGCAGACTGTGGAAAGACATTTACTGATATTGCAGGGATCAAGTCACACATGTGCCCTCTCTTGAATCAGCAGTATCAGTCAAACAGTCTTAGTCCAAATTGTGAAATGGACTTTAAGACTGCAGATTATAAACATGATGTGGGAGATTCAGGGGAACAAATGACTTTTGAGGGACACAATGGCAGAGACATTACTTACTTTCATGACACTATGCATGACCAGATGATGAGTGAAAATGAAGATAAACTTCTCTGCAAAAATAGCGATGAAGAGGAGGAGGAGGAGGAGGATGATGGAGAGATGTATCAGTGTTCAGTGTGTGGGAACCATTACACCAGCATGCGGGAGCTCAGGAGTCATCTCCGTGGTCACACTCAAATCCATGGAACCCCGTCAACATCAGGCCCTTCCTCTATGTCCTCCCTCGAAGCTGAGAAAGATGATGAACCAGGTCAGGTCCAGCAAGGGGACTGTGATCTGATTATCTGTAGCACTTGTGGAGAGAGTTTCACGAAAAAGCAAGACCTGATATCCCATCAGCTTTTACATAGCAATACAGTGGATGGACAACCAGAACAATATGTAACGCAGAACCAGAACGGGCACCAACCAAAAATAGAGAGGGAGAGTATTATCTGTGGGACGTGTGGTGTAGTCTGTACAAGTGTTGCTCAACTTGAGAGCCATAATTGCCCTGGGCAGTGTGACGAGAATCTCGACGCATACGATGAAAAGACGGATATTGTCAACACAGTGGGAAAAGAGCCTGGACGTTATAAGGAGAGCCCAGACGACAGCGGCGAGAGACTGTACAAATGTGACCAGTGTGGACGTTCCTACAGGCATGCAGGCTCACTTCTGAATCACAAGAAGTCACACAAAACAGGGGTGTTCCGTTGCTTTGTTTGTCAGAAGCGCTTTTACAACTTGTTGGCTCTTAAGAACCACCAGAGAACACATTTTGATGTTAAGAAGTAAGTAAAGATTAGTTTCAAATGTTTATTATACTGCCATGGTTTATTATAATACCGTGTATCATTGCACAAAAGTTACCATAGATGTAATAAATAAAGAAATAGATCAGTCAACATTCTTTTTTTTCTTCTCCTTTACTAGGCATAGTTGCACAGAATGTGGGAAAGCTTTTAAAATCCACAAACAACTGTTGAACCATCAGAGAGTTCATCGGGAAAACAAGGCCAAGATTGAGGAACTCAACAAACAGATTCAGGCCCTCATGGAGATGAGTGGGAGTGTCTCAGTGAGTGGGATGCAGGCGGCCAATGCCAGCAGAAAAAGACGCGGCCGTCGCCGCAAACAAAAAGACAGTCCTGGTAGTGAACAGTCTAGCCCAGAAAAAGACAGCCACTCAGGGGATCCTAATGACCCACGGCCTTTTGTCTGTGACCAATGTGGGCGAAGCTATCGGCACGCTGGGAGTCTGGTCAACCACAAAAACTCTCACAAGACGGGAGAATATTATTGTGCCGTCTGCAACAATACCTACAGCAACCAGTTAGCAATGAAAAACCATTTACGCATTCACTTCTCTGTCAAAAAGCACTGCTGCCAGGACTGTGGGAAGGCATTCCGGGGCAAGAAACAATTACTGAACCATACTTGTAAACACAATCGCAAGAATGCGGCATTGAAAGGAAAGGGTAGAGGTCGGAGACGATCGAAGGATTTAACATGCAAGGGTTGCAGCCTGGTATTTCCCTCTGCTGAGCAACTTGCAGGCCACACCTGTAGCAAAGAACCTGGCCCTGAGTCTACCCCTGCAGGCACTGACCATAACCGCAATAGAGATGCGTCTGCGGTAAAAGAGGAAAGGCCTTTTAAGTGCAACATTTGTGGTCGAAGTTACCGTCATGCAGGCAGCCTGTTGAACCATAAGAACACGCACAAAACCGGCCATTTCACCTGCTCCTTCTGTGCCAAACCTTTTTCCAATCCCATGGCGTTACGTAATCACACTCGGATCCACACACAGAAAAAAAAATATGTCTGCACGACCTGTGGCAAAGCTTTCCGTCTCTCTAGCATCCTCTACAACCACCAAAAGATCCATGCCAGAGGAGTCACCCATTATAGTTGCCATACATGTGGGAAAAGGTTTCAGGGAAAATCTGGACTTAAGAGACATCGCTGTTACAGAAATGGTTCATCAAGCTCCCCGCTCAGTCAGGATGGAGGTGACAAGTGTTATACGTGAGTGAATCAGTATGCTAGTTTCACTTTTTTTTTTTTTTTTTTTTTTTTTTTTTTTTTAAATCTTTTGTTAATTATCCAAATACCTTATTTTGGCATCATTCATGCAGTGTTTATTATTTATTTATTTATTAATTTCCTTATTTCTTTGGGCAAAACTCTTCCTGGCTATGTACATAAGATTCCCCACAAGAGGGAGCCATTAAAACAGAAGGACGCTTTGTGTCCGTGATTGTTAGGAATAGATGTATGTTTGCACTATATAACTATATTAATCAGCCATTATGCCATTATTATGTTCATAAACACACGTGAGGTATCTTCTGAGTATAACCACAGGTAATGATCATCAGGGTATCAGTGGTACGAAGTAATCAATGGCACTTCTTTATTGTAATTTTACTGTAAAATCTTGCCGTTAGATTAGCCAAATCTTTTTCTAATGTTGAGTGTCCTTGTTGAATACTAGGTCATTACTGGGTCATTCTGTTTTTATTTAACTGCATGTATGTAGTTCTCGTTCTTTTTTCTTTTGTAGGTGTGATCAGTGTGGACGCTCCTACAGACACGCTGGATCTCTTCTCAACCATAAAAAGACTCATTCTGCTGACCTGCTCCACTGTAGTCTCTGCCTGAAAACCTTCACTGACCATCAGGAGCTTCAGAGCCACTCCCAGATGGCCCGACACTGCTGCCCTGATTGTGGAAAGACTTTTTGCGAGTTTGCACACCTGCAGAGCCACATGGAGGTTCACAGCAAGGGACTCCCTTATTACTGCAGTGTTTGCCAGCAGAACTTCCCCAACATGGCCAGCTTTGAGCAGCACCAGGAGGTTCACCATACCATGCAAGAACAGTCCCATCATCAGCAAGACATTCAGATGTCCCAGAGTTTGGATTGGGACTCTGGACTTAACCAACAACTGGGGCTCCAGAATCTCTCCAAAATGGATCCAGAATTTAGTCAGATGCACGACGGCTTCTCTGACCAGGAAGATCAGCAAGAGAGTGGCGAGACGCTTGATAAAGAGGAGAAGAGCCATGTGTGTGAGCACTGCGGGCGCTCATATCGGCATGCTGGATCCCTGCTCAACCACAAGAACAGCCACAAAACTGGCTCCTTTTTCTGCTCAGTTTGCCAAAAGGAGTTCACCAACCTGATGGCCCTGAAGAACCACCGGCGAATTCACACGGAGCCCAAGCGCTACCAGTGCCTGGAATGCGGTAAGGCGTTCCGTGTGTCCACTCAGCTCATCTGCCACAGACGCATTCACACTAAAGAGAAGCCCTTCTCCTGCGTCCTGTGTGATAAGCGCTTCTCCAGCAAGTCCAACCTACGCCACCACCAGAAGTTGCACCAGAATGCCCAGCAGACCTTCGAGTCCTCCTTCAACATGGATCCAAATGCCTTCATGGGACTGGGTGTGGAGCCTTTCCTCTGAGGCAATGGCTACTGGACCAACACACTCATCTCGGCGTTCCAAAGGAAGACGACAAAATAACATTTCTGTTATGGAACTCTTCCCCCACCCAAGGCCCAATGCCAATAATCGTAACACATCAGGTTTTTCTGCTGTATTTGTCAAGATGGTGTCCAAGCCAGATGCTGTTCTTGGCAGTAGTTGCCTCCTGTACTGTTGTATTTGCAAATACTTTTCTTTAAAGGACACTTAAAGACTGGCATTGACGTGATACTACCTCTGGTAGGGACAGTGATACTGTAGAAACTTTAGAATAAGTGATGGTGCCTGTCAGAAACCATTTTAGATTTGAATGTTTCAATGTTTTTTGTTTTCCTCACAGAGTGCACACAAACTAAAGAATTATATGGTACTATCATAGGTCTCAAACTGAAGACTGGGGTCAAAGCGTGGTGTATTTTCCTAGACTTTACCCCAGCACTGACCCTAGAGTAGAGTCCGACCGATAATTTGGCCGCATCTTCAAAGGAATAAGAGTTTGTTGACTTGGGTTGATATTTTAGCGAATAAGAAAGAAGTCCCATTATGCATGTTTTTCCATGTTTTCAGGGCGCTGTATTCAGTTGTATCATTAGACGTTTGTTCTAGAAGTCATGTTTCAGATGAGTGCAAGCATCATCGGTACTTTCATCTCGGACGACGCTGTTAATGCTGTTAAACAGCAACCATAGAATTGTTAGCAGTTCCCGTTGACCTGCCAAATAGAAAATATCAATGATATTTATTTATTTAAAAACCTATTTATACCCCATGTTAATATCCGATCAGCTGTTATCACCATTTTAATGTGGTAAATTTCAAGCAGGGTTTTAGTCGTAACAGTAATTTACCTAGGTATTTCCACTTACGGTTAGAATGTTTTTACTCCAAAAGCATTTCAAAGTGATGTATCGAAATGTTGCCAAGTGGTAAAGTTGAGACTTGTGTTCTCAATGTGATTTAATGTATTCTTTTGAATATCATTTTTATTTAACCTGCTGTGTGTCAGTTCTTCCAAAAAATGATTGCTGAGCAAAAGGACTATGGTTAGACAATTGATGAAAACGTGTAACCGTACAGATTGTGATGAAAGGGACCCAGGGATCTATCATCGGTCGGGCTCTACGACGGGCAGCAACTGTTAGATGGGGACACTTTTCAGTAGTTTTGAAATTACTCAGGTTTCACACCTTTAATCACTAAAAATAATATAAATGATTAAACCATGATTTCATCTGATGCACAAAGCATCATGGGGAAGGTATATTTTTGTTTGTCAAGGATATGATTCCCGTTTGTATTTCTATGTGCCATTTCATATCATTGCCCTACGTAGAATAAAATGTATTAGTAGTTTCCACTTATGCCTATATTTCAGTACTTACTGATTATTTAAGAATAGGAGTTGTAGACCTTCGTGGTGGCATTGAATATGAAACTCCACTGACTTCTGGATCTTTAAGATTCACTGTAATCAGTTACATATATCTTAAATATAGAATATTTATTTTTGTTCTTACAATCAGTGTTTCTCAAGTAGAGGACTAAGCAGATACTGTTTATTTGTAGATGTTCTTGCCCTCACTTCCTGGAACTCAATAAACACATTGTAAATGTTTGTGATCGTTTGGTCTGCCTTTCTCTTTGTCCCAGCAAGGAGCAGTGTTCATTTGGGTCATCAGAATCCAAGAGATAGAGGACATTATAGACGGATCATGTGGGGTTTTTTTTTCCTGTTTTGAACATGTACTTTTATTTACATTACATATTAACTTAAAAAATATTTATTAATTTATAAATGTCATGCTTTCACAAGTTACAGAGATTCATTGTAACAGTTGTCTAAGTATAATGCCTATAAATGCTGAGGCAGGTACAGTCCAACAACAATTAAACCTTTTCTAACGTGACAAACTCTGGCCTTAATATCAACTTGACATAATACCATAACAGTGACCAGCAAAAATAGAAAGTTAACAGAAGTCTAATACTGCTTAAATGCTGCATCATGGGTTTTACCACTACTTTTGTTATTCCTCTATGGCATTCTTAGTATTTCAGGACTGTCTGTATCAGCCATATATGTTAGCTATTTTAATACATCAGTGGTCTAAAGTACATAATAATGGTAGTATTGGTAATAACAAATATATGGTATTTTAATATCAATTCTGTGGATTTAGTTTACTGGTTGTAGCCTAGTCAATCACAAGCTAATAGCGCACACAGTAGTTTTCAGGACCAGCTACAGACAGGAGACAAATTGAAGGAAATACTAACAAAGTGTCTTCGTAAGGTGCTGAATTGTCACGGTCACTGGCACCTTGGCATCGATTCTTCAGATTTCTGGAACTATACTGGAGGGATGAGGGGTTCTGTAAGCTCAAAAGCTCCCGTGGGTTTTTAATTAGGCCGAGAGACTGCAAATGCCGCAGCATATGATTCACATAGTTTTCATACTCGTCAAAACATCCAGTGACGACTTCTGTCAGGATAGAAATCAATCCAAACCATGAAAACAAACGCCCCTCCAGAATACTAATGCCACCGGTTTTTCCTTTAATTTGTCACTGGCCTGAACTTAGACATGCATCTCCACAGAGGCCGTTTGTCCTACATGTGTAACGCCGTAGAAAGGCTTCAAGAGGCAGTCCGTCTGTCATAACATTCTGAGTATTACATCCTAACAGTGCATAGGACACAAATATATATACACAATTTATCTACAAACTATCGATTATACATTACATTCAATAGGCCAGAATAAATCTAATGTGGAGGTAAACAGTCACTGTACAAAAGGTTTTTCTTTGTGGCATACTGTACAGGCACTTCAACACTACAGCTCTGGAAGGATAAGGCAGTTTTTGCTGGATTAAAAATGGACATTCATAAATATTGCAAGTGCAAAGGGGGTCATAAATTCTCCGAATGGGATATAAGAAAGAGCGAAACAAGGCTGTTCACAATAAACATTAAAAAAAAAGATAATGCCTTTCAAAAAAAAGAATAAAAAAAATAGAGATTAAAAAATTATTTCCTCCGTTACTCTATTGTAAGGCATCTGATTGTTGCTGGTGTACAAGAGTCTACTCAAAAAGCACCTTAAGGCTACTCACACAGTGAAGGACAATGTCTCTGAGGCTTTTGAGATCACGGTGACTCTCCATCATCTGCATATTCTGGAGTGTGTTAATTGACCTCTATGTCTGACCTACCAATATCATAAATTAGAAGAGTCAAATGCTACTAGTACACTCTGTAGTCAACGTATTAGCAAGCAGATCGCCGACTGAATCAACAGTTTTCTTAAAACCATGAATTCTTCTATTCCATTCACTTTTGCTGGAAAAAAAAGAAAGTAAAAAAGCAAACAACATTTTAGAACACAGCAGCAACTACATACACAGGCAACTGCCTGTCATATGATTATTACATTCCAAATATTTTGTCAGCAATAAGTAGGGTATGGTGAAATGTAAATGATATAAGGATTATTCAACATCGTTATTGAAATCATTAGTACTTACTTAATGATCTGCCTACACTGGATAAAGCGGACCTGTGGTTTCCTCGATGGGCTCTAAATGATGGGCATAAAGGTTTTTCATCAATTATAAAGTCTTGCCATTAAAAATATTGAGGAATCATTCAGAACAACTTTGACTTCTTTAGATATCAGTACTTGCTTGCATCCTGATTCTATTTAATCATGCAGAATACAAACAACAGAAAATATCCTTTCCTATAGATCTGTTTAGTTCTTACCGCTTAAAGTCCTTTGGGACCTGCATTGATGTACTAGCACTCCTATGAGCAAGGCTCCGAAAACAACCACAGCTGCCAGCACTGAGAAACTGGTAATGGCTGCTACCCTCCAGGAATCTTGAGGCTCGGCTGGTGGGCCTGTCAACCGTATGAAAATATTATTGTAGAAGTTTCAGTTCTCTGCTCAGAAACTTAAAGCAAGATACAAAACACTCCTGATTTGAGCATGATGCTTGTATTGCTTGGGGCCACCACGACCCCATCTGCTCCTAATGCATTCATGTGAAGTGCACAAAATGAAATGCTTCAGGATCTACTGTATTATACTGTGAACAGTTCTGCTCAACATGCTTTATTAATGTACAGCAATGTACTCTAGACTTTGCACTGCAAGTTATTAAGGCAGAAAACTAAAAAGAAAATACATGTCAATTGACGTTTAACACAGTTTAGTATTCTTAACACATGAATGTATTTTGTTTAATCATTAACTATATCTCCAACTCACATGTGTTACAGGATGGGGTTTTGGGGAACTTTATGCATGTATCGCAAGGCACACAACCACCAAGATCGCTGTTAAAGAACTCTGATTTTGCACAGGAGGAACCTGTATGAGGGGGGGAAAAAAAAAAAAACACAACATTAAGACCAGGTTTACATATTTGGGTACAAAAATTCATTATGAATAAATTGAGAAAAAGTAAATAAAAAAGTCAAAGTATAATGAGAGAAATGCAGAGAACTGTGCTGTGTTTCTAATTCATATGAAATGAGCTGGGAAATTCCGTTCAAGTGATGTGGTGGAGCACTTTGAGGGGAAACGCTATTACTCACACTTCGAGTGCATGAGCAGCGATTTTGTCTGCATGAATATTTTGACCAGACTATGATGCAGCTCCTGAGAGCTTACGCAGGAACATTACAGGCACTGGGAGAAGTGACTTCATGAGAATCTCAACACCATCACCGTCACCACCACAGCTGAACTGCACGTCTTACATACATTTCTAATGCACACTTTCATCTAAACTGAAAGTCTGTGGTTAGAACATGGACCGCAGAATTCACCAAAATCAAATGAAAGCTCTTCGTCACAGGTGACAATTCTGTGAAACAATATTCTGCAGTATAGTTTTATGAGCTCTTGGGGGGGGGGGTATATTGAGGGGGTATATTTATATATATATATACATATTTATAAAATATATATAAACAATGATTACACTGCTTGTACTGAATGAGCAACTGATCACTGGAAGATAAGATTTGTAAAATATAAGGCTGAGTTAAAGTGAGACTTCCTGTGAAATTGACTCAATATGTCAGCACTTAGTTAAGGTAGTATGAAGCCAGTGAGTCTACTTATAGACACCCACACTGACTTACTGCACTTTGAGTAAACTTATGATGGTGCGTTTTACACTTACACGATTCCACTGATGTAATTATGGGTAAATCCACTGGTTCTTTTTTTTTTTTTCTGGCTAGCTTTTTATTTGTAATGACCTGTACAGCATTGTATGTAGTAGTATTACACGTGTTCTGCATTAGCATGCTGTGTATTATGCATATGATGCAGATGATGCACACACACACACACACACACAGCTGTGTAAACAAATCAAGAGGCCACTTTAAATGGTCTCTGAACATTTTCCATAT